>JASANE010017639.1:0-23169 GCA_030248225.1 Trileptium ribeirensis
ATTGAACAACGTATTGTCGCCGTTGAGCAGCGCATTGAGCGGCGGATTATCGTTGAGCAGCACGTCATCGACCAATACATCCGAATTACTAACAGTATGTGTGAAGGCCATGATGAAACTTGAGCGTAAAAATGAAACTTGAAAGTGAATCCAAAACCATTGAAATCTTGATTAAATAATCAATGTCATACCAGTACCATATGTCAACCCCACAGGCCCCACCTTACCCCCACACAAGCCAAAGCCCCCACATACTACCCCACAGGATATGCAGTAATGACGACATTGCGACGCGTATCCATCACAACCCGGATTCGATCAGTATCTCCAGATTCGCGAGAGTTGCCTATAATGTTTTCAAACCGTCTTTCCACCACCACCCGGTTATTATTACTAATCACGGTTTTATCAGGTTTGTTAATAGTTTTATTAATTAATTTAATAATTGTATATTGTGAACCATAAAAATATGATCCATCCCCTGACGAACCATGTTTCTCAAACATGTGTGGGGTTATAAACATCTTTAAGAATATGTCACAACCGATATACATATATATATATATATATATATATATATATATATATATATATATATATATATACACCACATGTGGTTATTTGTGTGGGGTATACATTATTCAGCGACTCGTAATATATAGTTCATGGAACTACCAGTACGTTACCATAGCAACTGAATACATCTGCCACCCGACTTCCCCCACCACCGTGTGGGGGGGCAAAACCAGGGTTTTCTATCTACTTACATATACATGTAAATGCACGAAAACAAATATTAAATCGACAAATATCAAATGGAAAATCAAGACTCAAATGCAAAGATTTACAGTGTCGGTCCGTTGATCCAAATGTGTCCCAAAATAGCAATCGTGCGACTTAAGTGCCGAACCGTAGTGCGTTCCAGAAGTGAGGCCAGCGAAAGTCAAATGAAATGGTAACACCGAAAATATAGTGAATAGTTTGCGGTTAAAAGTTGACGAGGTGACCAAAACTGTATTGACGATAGTGTCCTGCGTACCCGAACAACACCAATACCATACAATATAGCGACAGTTAACCAAGCGGCAGGTCAGCGATAAAACAAGCTAAGATGTCGACTCCGATCTAGGAAAACGTCACCGAGCAAATCCAGTCGTTCAACAGCCCCACAAAATAAGCCCGGTCGTAAAATAAGACGGTTATCGATATGTTCGAATACAAGGCAATACCGATATATGAGCAACAGTAACAACATCCGCAAATTAGTCAGCAATGATAATGAGTTAGTCAGCCAGATAATTACTTTATATTACTCCGGTTTATCGATCAAGATACGCTGAAAAAGTGCCCTCTAGCAACCGAAACACAGGGTTGTCCTCAAGTTGCACCCACGATAACTGGTCCAGTTAGTACAATACGTAACAGTTGGTTTGACGCTCCAAAGAGGCCATACATACAAGGGCACAAAATAATATTTTAACAGACAAAACAATATACTGATCGAAAAACTCACATCTATACAGACATCAATTCGTCTGCGCACTAGCCAACTCTCTCTCTGAGTTATCCTGCACGTTAGATGCGAGAGGTCCACATATTGAATAATTATTTGACGGCAATTTGAATAGATACCGTTTTTAAACGAATATTCTTTTTTTGCTTAAACAAGTCAGCCGCTATTTACCAGTGAGATCGCCGAAACGAGCTCACAGCGTGGCCCCCCAGACACTACAGACATCAATTCGTCTGCGCATTGGCCTATTTTCCCTGAGTTATCCTGCACGT
Source organism: Trileptium ribeirensis (assembly GCA_030248225.1). Taxonomy (NCBI): domain Eukaryota; kingdom Metazoa; phylum Nematoda; class Enoplea; order Enoplida; family Thoracostomopsidae; genus Trileptium; species Trileptium ribeirensis. The sequence continues at coordinate 1,786 of JASANE010017639.1, forward strand.
TAGATGCGAGAGGTCCACATATTGAGTATTTATTTCACTGCAATTTGAATAAATACCGTTTCTTTTCAAACGAATATTTTTATGCGAGTCAGCCGCTAATTGCCAGTGATACCGCCGAGACGATGCTCACGGCGTGGCCCCCAACGATGTAATAACGGTACGCAGCTGCATGGCGCAACTTCCTAACACCATGCCCATACGACCCCGGCTATCATAACCTCAAGGGTGGACCCAAGGTTTTACAATTTAGCCACTTTTCCTGGTCAGATCCAAGAAGCTATGGAGCTTAGCAGGCCGCAGGCGCGCTTCTCGAGGTGTGTTCGGACCCCGCCCGATAGGTTGCGCACGTGTCTAGTCTCTTGGTATGATTGCTGAGGTCCCCCATAGTTGACACCGAAACCTGCTCACAGGTCATAATGTCAAACCGCTATTCCCTATGCTAATCTAAAGGATGTTGTTTAGTCTAGCACGATTTACAGTAAAATGCGTGATAATCTTAGGTTTACGAGATAAATTTTGGGTTCTACTTAGTTTATTTCCGGTCGAACACTTCAGCCGTGTGTAGCCTATGTGGCCCCCACAGGGTTCGGACATTCCCTGAGAGTTTAACGTCTTACTATCTGCTTTGTATCTTGATAACTTAATAGTATTAGTGACTAGTGCTAAAGTTTCCCTAATAAATTTTATCCTTTGTGTAAGTGTGACAATTACACATGCGGGTTTGATAACTAATTTTGTGAACCACTCTAGCCGCAATGTTTATCCAAGTATATTAATATTGGCGGCGGATCGCTCGTGTCAGGGCTTGGGGTATTTTCATCCGTAAGCCGTGGCACGAATGGTCCATTTGGACGTACTTATTACGCCAAGAGATCAACAGCACGGGACACCTCAAGTGATTTTCAAGAGTTTATTTAGCTTTTGATACAGCATCACTTAACAACAAGTTACTGGAACAACACATGAGACAATACAATCTAAAATGGTAACCTCCTGACAATTCGAACCTTCGTTCCCTCGTCTATTGCTAAGCGGGGAAGGAGCAGTACGAGCGACGGCGTTCCTGGCAATGCCGGGCCAAAATCTATACCCGAGAGGTTCGCCGTCAGCTATGGTAGGGTCGCCCCTAGTAACTTTTCAACTACCTAAATAGGCGAATGCACTTGCAATTGCAGTTTTGGACGATCTACTGGGCAACCAATGTCGCTGTTCTAACAGTTTGGGAGCGGATCGTCGCTCCTACTCTATTGTCTTGGATAGGTTTGCACTCTGGGGTGCGTTTGGTATCGAAGTATAGGTTACGGGACGCTCTAGGACTCAGCCCCTATTTCAACAATTTCCGTAGTATCCTAGGAGGGACTGGCTATACCTGCCGATTCATTATCCGAAGGGACACGGGCCCGTTTACTCTCGGAGGCGTCGGCGCCCATTTTGGGTTGGTGCTTCCGTGTCTGTTTCTCTTTGCTTTGCCCCTGTGTCGTTGTTGTGTCTTTTGTTTTTTTCTCCTCTCTCTCTAACTTATCCTAAAGCCTTAGTACACTGCACATATTGTATTTACGCAGTGTCTCGACTGCACTACCGAAATTGTACAGTCGAATTATTACTAAAATTTTAACTCGATCTATCAGAACTCGATAGTCGAGTGGTCAATACCGAAGTATCTGCAGCGGGCTTAAATTCCCCGTGCAGGATCGAATCTCAGAACTGGCAAATAAAAGGACAAATGCAAAACTGTGAAAAACTGAATCGGGGTCTTACATAGTACATAGCCTAACGGGCAACCATATAAAAAACGGCTAAAATCAGCGATCATCTCGCTCCAAAAATAAAACAGGGTTTTGCACTTGCTCGACCTGAGATCAAAACCATTCGCGAGAGGACGCGATTTTACTTTATCGAAATTGGGATATTGGGATTATATTTTGAGCATGGGGGTACCACAGCATACCTCCGAAGGGTTAACCGTAAGTGGGAACGGCAGCTGACTGAGTCGTCACCTCGTTTAGTGGAAAGTGATTTTCCTCGACATTACTACCAAGCTTAACCACGTACGTTATTATTGTGAACCTTGGTGATTTTAATAGTTTGACTGAAGTATTTTTAGCAGAAAGTAATATACCGCCGTAGGTTAAACAAGTTACCGACAAGCGGTGTCATAAGGGGCTGTCGGGTCGGGCGGCAGGGAGCATTATCCCCAGTTGGGCTGGACGTCGGGTAGCGTCGGGAATGGGGCGGTCAGCTAGTATTGTTTCAGTTGTTTGTCCGGGGTTCCTGTCTGCTTGAAGTGTCTAACAAAATTTCGGTTCTCTAGCCAATGCTCCTAGGGTTCCTAATGATAAACGAACGAGATACTGGTACAAAAATGAGAATAAATTACGTGAATCACAGCAAAGCGCAAAAAGACCTCTCCTCGCGGAGTGCAAACACCTTATGCTCAAGCTGAAACACTTAGAATTTGTTTAGTCTTTTGTGTTCCCCAAATTTTCTTAGCTCATTCGAATAAATGAAATTTTGGTACTTCCTAAAGCCCAACGGAGGCTAGTCCTCCGTTCCTAGCTGCGACGTCGGTTCGAGCTCAAACAGCGGCATGAGCGTAGAACAGTCCACTAACTGCAAATTTGTAAGCCATAACCATAACCAAAACAAGCAAACAAGTCCCTATAGTTCCGTTGGGAAATTTTACCATGGTCAGCTCAGGAAAATTCGATAGTCCTAACTCAAGAGAGGCAAGTCATGTAAAACATGGACGAGAGGCGTCCCTTTCGATTTGTCTTACCTATGACCACGGGGAATCAGAATGACTTCGACTTTGGTGCTTACAATTTATCACCTTCCGTGCAATCGCTTACGGTGCCCAAAACAGAACTCGGCAACAGGAGGTTTGTCAATGAACGTGCGAAAGCGTAACGGGTCAGCGTGGGTAACGGTGACGTCCAGCGACTGACGTCAAGTCAACCTAGAGATGCGCTATAGTTACCTAAATTCCTATGAATGGTCTGTTACAGTTAATATTGCAGGGGAAAATAAACCCCATACTCTCGGTTCTCCTCCTGACTTACAGCATTTGATCCGGGACAGCAATCGCTAGTCTCCTTCCGCGAGACGAAAGATGTCTACGCGGCTCCTCCAGTCGTCGAATCCCATTCCAAACGAAAAACCAAAGCACGAGAAAGTAGAAACAAACGAAAGTATACGTCAAAACTTAAGCGTCGGAGCCGGTCAGTAAAGTCGACCGAACTCCGCGCTGCCGAAGTCGAACTGACTCCAAGAGTCGACGCGGTAGTCGTCGCCTCAAAATGTTCGCCTATATTGAAGGCTAGCGATTTTGTCACCATCCAATCAGTGATGATCTTTTAACGCCCACTTTTTCGAGTTCAAACCCGGGCGCCCAATCGAAAAATTCCCAAAATTTTATTTTTGAAAGGTATATTAAACCCTGGGTCCCCCTTAGAGGCTTCAATCGAAATCGACGACATCAAGTTTGAACCCTCCGAATACTCGGAGGTCAAACATCTGCAAATTTAACCCAAATTCCAATGAAAGTTTGAACCTTTTCATGTCAAAAACTCATCTAAGATTCATCACTCAAATCTCTTAAACCTCTTACCTAACCTAAATTGTCCGTTATTCCACAACTGTCCCACGAAAATGATTGGCTTTTAAATTTTTATTTTAAATAAAAAATAAAAAAAAAAAATTAATAATAAACAAAAAAAAAAAAAAAATAAATTATCTTAAAATTTTAAATTTAAATTTTAGATTTAAATTTAAAAGTCAACTTTTATGCATAGATTAGCTTGAAATAAGCTGAGAATGTGTCCTTATACTGGGTGAGTCCTATCTTCTTGTCCTCATTCATCATATTTTCGTCGGCTAACTCATTGCACGTTTTCATGTCGGCTTAGAGGATAAAGTCAAACATTCCTATCTGACAGCTTTTCAAATATCCTGTCAGGGCGTCTTTAGACGTCCCAAAGGGGGAACCGATGGCGGGAATTAGCTTATTTTGCAGTTGGGGACGCAGCACATTCCCTTGTTCCTATAACCGTCGAGAGGGCCCTAGGCAGGGGCCTCAGGGACGCATGGGAGGGCCCTAAACATACCCCCGTCATTCCTAGTCGTTCTTGTCCAGTCCGTCCGTAAAACTTACAAATTTAACGTCGTTTTGTACGTCTTGTCCTTGTATGTCCTGTTTTTTGTAATGTCCTAGTACATAGAGTCCATCTATATATATATATAGATATATATATATATACATACATACATGTACACATATACATACTTACTAATAAATACACACGAGTACTCATTAACACATAATCCATACATGCCGGCGGGGGGGTAGGGGGGGTTACCCCCCCCCCGAGCCCGAAAGGCCAGGGGGGGTGCCCCCTGGGGGTGCGCAGCACCCCACCCCCCCCCCCCGGGGCTGCGCAGCACCCCCTCCCCTGAGGGTGACTTGACCGCTGTCCGAGTTTTATAGCTTGACCTTAGTGCAAAAACTTGCGCAAATTGTGCCTGCTTGTTGCTAGTGGTGCATATGCAGCATAAATTTGTGGAAAGCTTTTTGTTGACTTCCCTGAAATAAAAGTTAACCGAAATACTTATTTATATACTAACTAGATTTAGACATTGAATGTCTGCTATGGTCCACGGTGGATTAACCACGAACTCAGCACTAAAATAGCACTGGAACACTCCATCGCCGTAGGAGTCGCACCCGATAGCTCAGCAGACAAAAGCCACGGGCGAGCTTTCTTATGCCACAGACCCATACCACATGAAATTGCTCAATTTTTACTTAGTTATCATTTCATTTGTTTCTGAATTTGAGAGATTTCCTAGGTGAGAGATCATTTCATTTATTACAACTTTGTCGCAAACCACAACGCTCGCAAAAATGACAAGAACCGTAGTACTTACAGCAACGATCCAGACAACCGGACTTCCGTTTTCGGAATATCGCCGATGTTGCTGTTGCATTGCCGCTCCTCGTATTATAGTTATTACTATAATTGTTATTATTATAATCAATAAATTAATTAAACTTGTAATTTTTAACTAAAATATATTATAATATATACATATAATTTTGCACCGTTTTGTACGCTTATATTAAACGTTTGTCCTAAGAATCATTGGGTTCTATCGAGAGCCCAAGAATCTCATGGAATGTAGGCATCGTCCTAACCCTGGAATTCCGGAAATTTACCCTTAGTCGATCACTGCTTTTACAGATGATTAGTCAACAACGTCCGAGACTAAAAATTTTAGACTCTTCATCGAAGCTATGTTTGACGTGTGACATCAATACACATACAAAACATTTAATACATGTACTATGCACAACCTGAGAAAATTCGAAATGAATGTCGCTGACGGCCTGACGGCTCTGACAATAAACAATCTTGGAAATACAGCAGCACTTTTAACTTTAATTGGTAGCGCTTATAGCACAGTTAAACCAATAATCGAATATGCAACATTTATGGGTACGAAATTGGACGCTGTTTTTGGTATATCACGCTAGTTTCCCTTATAGGCCGTAAGTTACCAGGGGCGTTGGCATCATAAGTTGACCTGCACATTATCCAATATATCGCATATGTGTATAATGATTATGAAATGATTATACGAATGAATATGGTCGGTAACAGTTTTGTGAAACGTGGCTGCTGCAATCAAGGAATGTGGAAGGCTGGACAATTTCCTTTTTAGTAAACCACGTAACGATGAAAACAGACTTTTTTATATCCTCCATTTCCATCTCATATAGGGTTAATAATAGTATTAACGGCTGCGAGGACCAAAAAAAAAGGTCCTCACGAGGTCGACCCCCCCTAGACAAATTTGGCCGGCCAGGGGGGGGGGGTTCCCCCCCCTGGGAGGGCCGCGACCCCCCCCCCCCGTGGGGGCCTCTACCCCCCCTGGCATGACCGACCGTCGGCATGTATGACATAATCATACAATAACCACGAGACACAGTGGCGACCTGAGCGACAGAAATATCGCTCAAGTCCACACAGAGACACGCAGAGCAACAACAACAACAACAACAACTACACGGCAACCACCACAACAACAACAAATACAACACAGCCACAGCGACGACAACAGCGACAACCGACCAAAGAAGTCAGTTAGAGAGAGAGAAAAGAAAAGAAAAACGAGGACACAGAGCGGAAAAGAAGGGGCACGGGAAGGGAAGCGGGACAGGAGATTCCCGAGGGATTTTCGAGGGGCTGGGGTGAAATTCGGTCCCAGGACGAAAAGCGGGGCCGAATCATACCAAACACGACTCGGGTAGACGCAGTGGTGGGTCGGGACCCAGTTTTGGGTTCCGACATATATAAATATACAGGGTTTCAGCGGACTTTCCCGCGCTAACGGTTGGGCGGAGCGACGCCCGCCGGGCATCGTTGAACTCGCCTTGGAATGGTGATTCAAACGACGGGTGATTTCCCTGCCCTACAGGCAGCGGTTAGAGGGGCACTAAATTCACGACAGATAGAGAGAGTGTCGATTGTGGTGGGGGCGCTTTTGTCGGCCGTTCTGGGTTAACGGGGCAACGGACGGAGGCCGGATATTTTTGGAGATATCTCGACGTGGTGAATGCAATGAGGGGCGATTTGCCTACTTTCGAGTTAGGGGTAAATTTTCCGTTGGTTTGTACCCACTTACAGTCGGTATTCCGAACTGGGGGCACTTTTGCGGTTCCTTGCGGGCTAGCGGGCCGTCGGGCGGAGACCCGCCGTATATCGTTGCGTTCGCCATAAGCAGGCGAGTAGAACAAGGGGTCGCATGGAAGCATTTAGGGTTAGGGGTTCAGTGCGGGGATGGTGCAAACTGACAGGATTCTATGTTCTATTTTCGTGATGCATTAGAAACAGAAAAATAATTCATACAACAGCGGATTGACAGGTCAGGTCGAGACCCGCCTTGTCTAGTTAGATGTCTAAATGGGTAAACTACTTAGAAACACGCATACTTCCAATCGATGATTCGGCGGTAAAAAGAAAAACCAGTTGCTAGGGTGCTGGTCAGGCAATTTTGGGGCGACAAAGGACGCTCTAAAAGGAAGGACTTGCACAGTGGGGGCGAAAAAATAGACGTATCGAGACACGAAAATCAGACAGTACACACATATATATACATAACTATATACCCATATATGCCTAGGTTATGTCCACTCGGAACCATGGTCACCAGCAAAAACCTAGCGTAAGTAATGGCCGTTAGTTGAGCGTTCGCCTGTTTGTCCCCAAAATATCTTGTGAAATTCTCTAGCGATCTGTGACATTTTGACGTCATTCGAAAGCCCTAAAAATTCTCTACCGAAAAGTACTCGTTGCATTTTCAAAAATCTGAACCGTTGGACGGTTACGGGCGATAAACAAGCCCGAGGTCCGTTGTTTCCGAATATTCGGAAGCTACCGTAACCCATTTGTTTCAGCTTATTTACGCGACCATTACACCATACAAAGCTTGACGCTGGTAAAATCAATACTCGTGATTTTGATCACTTCCCAACCCCTTAAATTGTCAAAGACCTCCTATTCCCGGACGGTAGAAATTTTGAATTTCCAATAGGGAAATGGGGAGAAGTAGTCGAGTTCCATTCAGGTTTGCCGGTTCAATCCGGTCAAAGATTCTATTACACTCCTTATCCTTCTAACTTTAAACAGCTAACCTACGCCAATTTTCTCTGGGCTCACATGAGCCTGTCCAACTATATAATTATACAATAAATCATGCAAAGGCAAAGGTTAGATCACTGGCAAAAACGGCAAGAATGTACATACAATGGCAGAATATACATACAATACAGTGATAAACAGCACAATTGTCTATAACCATGGCACCATGCAACCTATGAGGACTTTGTTCCCATAAACTGTGTCTGGTGCCATTTGAGGCGCGTTTGAGTAATTCTAACGTCGAAATCATGTAAAAGACAAGTAACGGGCAGGAACTGGCCTGTTACATCTCTTATATTTTTAAATGGAAATTTTCGGACTTAATTATTCGGGTTGGAAACAATTTTCTCTGTTGTCCCTATACTAAAAGTTTGCGCCTACAATGGGATCTCCGACGACTAAGACCCCTTTCAAAAAGGATCGTGACTGGCTCCGACCGGAAGGTAAGCTATGTTCTACACCACAAAAAAAAAAAGTAAGACAATAAGAAAAAATAATATAAAACAATACAGAACACAAAAATCCGGTTTTCCCCAAAAAAAAAGATATTATAACATATTATATTAATTATCATCGTCCTTCGCCGCACAGGGTGGTCGTCCCCTGCTGAAATATGATGTTGGTTGCTTTTTGAAAAATATTTCACAAAATAAATTAGCCCACAACATATCCGACGTTCCCCCGAGTCCCCCCTCTATCTCCTCACTATTTCTTCCTTTTCCTTACCACCAAAATCCAAAACATTAATATTTTTCGTTTTTCATGTGTTTAAAAATTGTACCGAGATGTCGTGGTTGACAGCGTTGCTGCATAGTATAAAATTTACGGGTGTTGGTGTATAAAATAACTACATGGCCACAAGGTAAGTTGGCATTTGTAAACAAATTTTAAGAGTTTTTGACAAATCCGGGAACACTTTTCGTTATCTTTAATGACATTGTGTTTCGGTGTCCCCTTCTCGTACCCATTTAAAAATAATTTGGGAACTTCGTTACCCGGGGTCAGCGATATTTTAATATAGTATCATAAACCTTTGCCAGATGAGAAAAAGAATTTTTTTATTAGGGATTTCGCTGTTAATATTTACATATATTTTCTTCTACCACGCACCTGCTATTATGGACAAGGTTATAATTATGGTGGCGTCAATTGACAAGGATATAATAATCGCGAAACAATTATAACAGGTGTCACATACAACGATCATAAGCATAAAGTAAGTAACATTACGCATACAAAATATGAACATTACGCATATAAAATATTTTTAGGAATTAAGTATACATTCGAACAGGAAATCATCAACTACGCCGGGTAGTCTTACATTAGTACCGTGTTGTCCTATTCAACTAATCGACTGTTACATATGGAGTTTTTAACGTTGTGTTGCCTATTACTAGTTTACGTTGCCATCTTTCTTGTTACCAGTACTTTTCAATTCCCTCCGCTAGTTATATTTTTTATTAAAGAAATATAGGTGTTTGATTGATTAGTGGTGAAGAGGGTCGTTCGGTAAGACCCACAAAAAGACTTGCGTGTCATAGCAATGTTCTCAGCGTCCGTCTATTTCGCCGGGTAACAATTGTCACACTTACGAATAAAACAACGCAACATAAGGCAACGTCGCTGTTTTCGCGTACAGATGCGTTGCAGGTTTATTAATTTTTACCGTTGTTAGTTAATTATATTTTGGACATTTATCTTATTTTGAGAGTGCAATTAGGGCTAGTTCGCGCTTAGGAATTTTGGCATTTCGGATTGAAGAATCAAAAATGATCACATGAGGGTGTATTTTTCAACGTCTTATAAACTGTGACACAACCTGGCTGAGTATTATGTATACGTGGAAAAGAAGAAGGGTATGATAACGAAATTAAGATACAAAGACAGTGCGAATAATAATGATGAATAAACAAATAACTTTGCAAAACAGTTACTAAACTTGTATCTAACACGTAAGTGTACTTAATAAGCAGTGAACACTACTAAGTTCGGTGAACAGTATTACAGCGTTAAATAATGCGTATCCGTAGGGCAACTTAAACATTGCTTTAGAGTCCTAGGGTTTTTTGGATTTAGTTTTAGCCTGCTTCTAGATGAAATTATAATTTTTTGGCTTGTAAATGCTAGTTACCACCAAAATTGATATCTTTGCAACATATAATAAATACTAAGTTGCGTTACCTAGCCTTAGTTTCTCAACCAAACAATTAATATACCGCGGTAGGGCGAAGTAATTGTTGACTCATGTAGGAAACATATTTCAACCGCTAAATTTATTTTGACATTCCTCAGCCATGTGTCGAGAAGTGATAGTTTGGGGTGATAGCTGGTATCTATAGTGTCCTAGAGCCAGGCTGGGTGAGAGTTCTAAAACGTTTGAAGATGCGACAAGACGTGACACGTGGTAGTGCTCAACTAACTTACAGTCGGTTAGCTGTTTGATGCTGTCGAATGAGTTCTGCTTTCACGCGACGATAAGGCTCCCCAGTTTCATTGGCGGTTACGCCGAGCGGTGTCGTGGAGTCGGGCGAATCATTAACAAACACTCAGCCTCAGTTATTTTTCCAGGTACTCCGAATGGAGTTCAGGGTGTATTTCTTTTTTCTAAGCGTAGGAATCACCCATAAATTTAATCGTCTTGGATCTTTGGCGGTGTATCTATCCTATCTCGTTGTTCTACTAGCATTGCAGAGTGCACTACACTTTGGGCTGTGCTCCTAGCTTAGTAGGCGGCCTGTTAAACTTCTTCCATCATATTCTGATCGACCCTTTCCTTATATGAATGCTTATTGAAAAAATTTCGCCCAGCACACCTGGCTACCATCTATAAAGTTCGTCCTGCTGAGTGAGTACTCTGCAAAGTGTAGGAGAATACTACAAAAACATTTGCTCTATGAATTGCACAACTGGTGGTTTTGTTATGTATGGGACACCACGACAAAATCCAATCGGGGAATTGATAAATCTGTTCGTAATTGATACTGTGAAGATTTAGACTGGTATATTTTTTATTGCTGATATTGCTTTCACCGATATTATTTTGGCGGAATTATTACGTCCTGACTGGCACTTACTGATATATCTAGAAGCGAACACCCTGCAAGCTGACCGATATCAATGGTGCGCTCCGGTTCTGAGTCGGATTCGCGCGCATCCTCGTCAGAAACAGATCCAGTCACCCAAGCATCGTCCCCAGATAAACATTCACATTTGTATCTGAAAGATATATAAATAGCTTGGCAAGGTTTGAGAGCAAAGCCATCGCATCGATAAGGTTTCCGAATTTGGGCGATCGATACGACGAATTTAACCACCACCTACGCGAAAATAGACAGATTCTCGCTGTGTTCTTGTTTTCTGATAGAAACTACCGACCAGAATATCTGCCGTGTTGACTTGAGATATCAAAAAATAATGGTATTAATACTTTGGCAAAAATATATATAGGAACCGTGAATTTGTTTCCATGATATTTGTCCTGGGAATGGGTGTCTAATGATTTCTTTTGCGTTATATCCGAAATCTGTGTTTTCTGTAACAATTCTTAATGGCTTTGACCCATAGCGTTGAGAGCGTGTCTTTCGCCTGTTATTCTGCTGGCCAATACTTGTCCGGTGAATAACGATGTTCAATTTTATTCCTAAACTCGACCGACGTTGTACCTATTATGAACAGTTGCGTATTTGACTTATGTGTTTGCTAAGTGTTAGCTTTGTATTTCGGCCTACTAAAGTTTGCAGTTTTTTTATCTTTTAACTGTCCTATTTTCAACTTTAATTGTCAACATCAATGACCACAAGCAGGAATTTCAACGGCTCCAACAACAGCGGCGTGTTCAACAACACTAACAAAGGTATAATCATTACCTAAGACAACAAAATTACATCAGAATCACCTGTAGTAACAGCAAACTCAACAACAAGAACAGCAGCAACATGAAGTTCGACAAAAGCAACAGCAGGTCCAACAATTTGAACAACAGCGCACACAACTTCCAACAACAGCAACACTAGGTCTAACAACCAGAATAACAGCGCACGCCAACTTCAACATTAGCGACATCATATTTAACAACCCGAGCAACGTCTACATCAGCTTCACAAGCATTAACAGCGGCAATTCTGCATCACCCACAACAGCAACATCATCAAATACAACCGGGTAACCGCTACAGCATAGTTATTGTTCATTGTCATAAATTTCAGGAGCATCCACAGGATGTTCATCTAACGAGTGTCAAAGTTATTAATATTACACCTAATTTGATTTATCAGTTGTTCACTTTATTCAACACTGGTATTCTTGAAATACTTGCTCCAACCCAAATATTTATAATCCGCCAATCCCCGCCTTTAACATTACAGGATCTTTTTCGCGCCGTTGTTCACTTCAACTACAGGGGAAGCTGGAAACCCATGATGCTGTGATAGGTCAAATTATGTCATCCTACCGCGACATCTCCGTACCTGGACGGACCCCAGGCAATCATTTCAGCCCCAACGATCACCGCCCGCTTCCTTGGTGAGACAGTACACAACTTGCGCACTACCTCTGGATGAGTACGGACGACAAGGGCATTTTCAGTCAACATCAAAGACGGACCCAATGACTGTGGTGTCCCTCGCCTATGAGTTTGGGAGTTTCACCTCGGGTGCATCAATAATATTACAATCATTGTCAGCATAACTAACAACCTTCTCTCTGGACGTATTTTATTCTCTCGCCACCCGCTCTAGCGGCGAAACAGATGCCAGCGTCAGAGCGCTGGGGGCCCGGGAAACCCAACCCGAGCTGAAGCCCTATGGCTTACCGGTTATTCTATTTCTATACCATGGTCATACAATTATTACACGAAAGGGTGGGCTACCATCACCATTTTTGGCGAGAGCGCCACGTACTACTGCAATCACGTTAGGTGGCCTGCTACGATTGACGACAGAGGTAAGAGCTCCGATTGCAAACTAACTATTATGTAACGTAGTTTCGGGCATCAGTTACCTGTAGAGACAAGAGCAAGACTGATGAATAGTGCGCTATCACTGCTGTGCACCGCAGGAGCTGCACCATTCCTGATATCATACCGTTAAAATGTGCAACAAAATTTCGTATTCTGGATAGTCCATGAATCAGTATTTGATCAGTTCCGCGCAAATAACACATCCCGGTGTCTGTTATTTAACTGTTACACTTTTCGTTGGTCCTATTAAGGTAAACGAGATGTTGTACTAATTACTTGATCTTAGGATTCTATTTACTTCATGTTCCTTTTTCTATTTACACTGTTTACAATTATGATCTAGTTACAAAAAGTAAATCGTCACAGACTTTGTCACAGGCAACGGTCAAGTTGTTCAATTACTGTATTTTTCTATTTTTGGTTTTTTGTCTTTTGTTTGTGTAAGAACCGCTTACTAAGGACAATTGAGGCATGTCATATTGTTTTTGGACACTCTAAAGTTTAGCTCATGTTATATGGCAAAGCGATCTCAGGAGGAGCACGGCAGAAAGATGACCACGGACTCTACTCATGACGCGCGGCGTCACCACACGCAGAGGCCGTAACTACATTCATCTGCCGTGGGGGTGCTATCTAAATCCATGTAACTCTGTTTGGAGACATCTATTCCGCTAACTACTGCATCCAATGACAAGACCCGTGAAATAAACTTTGCTTACCCTAGTCGCAGTCTCACAATTTTTTTAAAACCATTATTTTAGAAATATCCTCAGCGACAGACTCATTCAACGCTATGTTTCACATTGTCAAGGTTGCATAATATACGTCGTAACTGTATGCTGAGCAGGGTTTGGAAAAACAATTTTAGGGTTCTGATCTTAGGCAAGACATTACGTCTAGGGACAGAAGACCGACTTAAGAGCGCGTAAAATAGATCCGCACTGAACTGAATACTGCGAGGTGAGCTGTGCTTTTTGATTTGTAGCATCAAGAAAGTGGTTTAATTTTGTTTAGTATTCTCTAGTTCCTGCCTTATTTCGCTCTTCTCTTATGGGACAAGGAACTTATACAGTTGTTACCAAGCCGTCTTGTTACTGATTAGCCCTAGTCTTTTTCCGAGAAGACCGCCTAGTTTTCTTCCCTGGAGTCACACGAATGCGTTGACGTTGTTCCACTAGAGGGTATACAAATGATTCGCAGTCCCGAGGCGAGCTACTTCCCAGTGTACATTTCTCTCCTACCGCTTGGACTGAATCACTGCTTATTACTACAGGGTCTTCAGCAAACCTTACTTTTTGGTGTCTTATGTAATGCGGGTGCATTTGCGAATACGGCTGTTGGGCACTTATATCGGCCGATGCTGTGAATATTGGCCGAAGCGGCAATTGAACACCTGACTTAATGGCAGCTATGCTATTGGCTCTGGTGCGAGATACATTAATTTCAGGTTCTATAGAACGTTTTCGGCATAAATGAGGGGATAAACTGCGCCGGCGAGGCGATTTTCGCAAATGCTGTTCTTTGCCTGTCTCTCTACATACTGTAATTGCGTCTTCATAGCGCTTTGCGGCGTATACCATGTCATCATATGAATCAAAAACATGGGATTTGACATATCTCCTAACGTTAGGCGTAAGTCCTTGTATAAAGAATTTCCACAGAATATGGTTCTGCTGCTCGTTAGAATCGTGAGGCATTGCTAAGGAGAGATCCCTCCTTAACTTGTAGCTAAACACTGCAACCGGTTCGTCATTTCCTTGACGTCGGCGGCACAACTTTTCAAAAGCACGGCCTTCCATATGACTTGGGGTGAAAGTTTTATCCATCTTCACGCAAATACTACTGTAGTCAATTTCGGTGCCTTCGGTGATTCCGTCATATACTTCTAAAGCCCAATCTGTAAGAACCAGCGGTAAACACTTGGACCGCTGAATTTGATTCCAACCATTGGCATCAGCGATGCGATTGTATGTTTTTAGCCATTTATTAAAGTCTTGATCTCCGGGCTTACCAGAAAATTTCACTATGTCCTTGATGGGTACTAAAGGAACAGATCGAACTTGCGTTTCAGCGAGTTTCTGAAGTATAAGCTTCAGGGTACTGTATTCGCTACGTATGGGGCATTGCCGACAGCAATATGAGTCATCTGCGGCATTCAAATTATCAGTGATGTTGCCGTGAGCTAGATATGATTCCATTAGTAAATGCGGTTATATTTAATCTTCGACTATTAGGTGACGGTGGTCAAGCTCCTATGAAGTTTCACGAGATATACTGCCCGCCACAATCGTCAAAACTATTTTATCAAAAGCCCGCCTAGTGCTGTCGTACTGAGTATGAGTCAAAAAGCAGACACACAATGCTTATAAAAACCGACTTAACACAATAATTACTAAAATATTGCGAAACTAACAAACGCAAGGACGCCGCGGCACGCCCCCCGCGGGGACAGGTTATATATATACATAAGTAGTTAAAAAACCCGGGTTTTGCCCCCCCCCACACGGTGGTGGGGGAAGTGGGGTGACAGATGGAATATAGATATATATACACCCACACAAATACACAAACCATGTTATACATTACTACACCAGATGTTTATTCATTTTCAAATAGCTTCATGTTGTAAGCGCTTAATATATATTAAATTATTGTTACCACACATCATACTAAATGTACTTTCTGATTATCTTGGTTGGTTCTGGCAGCAAATATATAATAAAGTGTATAGAACGAATTGATTAAGAATGCAAATGATATGTCAGTGAATTTAAACTCTTAATTATTATCCACAACACCCATGAGTATTACATCATTTTTTTTGTATTGGAAGAACATATTGGATATTAATTTTTGATAAGTATAATATATTTTTGTGATAACCAACATAGAGAAAAATATGTTATTATAGCTGTAAAAACCACCGCGTGGTAATGAGGTTTCGAATATAAATCTGTTCCAAATATATATCTGTTAAAGACCAGTGATGAAAGATGAAGTAATTGGCATAGCACAAGATATCCACGAAACAAAATACAGATATACTTACATGTTAATCCTTTCAGACTCCAACATATGGAATGGCGTGGTATTTGGATCCTTTTAACATGGTAAATATACAAATGCTATATATACACTTAGTTACATGGTACTATACAATTATTTAATGTTATTATACATTTATTTACATTAAATACTATTATATACGTGGTATTGCTTATTAATAATTGTTAATAAGTTCAATTCGTTTCTCACCATTTTGGTTGATTTGCTCGACGTTGCAGCGTTGATGCTAAAATAATTAAAATTTAGTAAGATTAACTTAAAATTAGTAAATAAGCTCACATGTCACGTCTTTTAACTTTTTTGGAGATCATGTCACCCACCTCCGCATTTTACCCAATTCATATTTAAACTAAGCGTATAACATAACGGAGTGCTAATTCAGGCTTATATTTTATTTAAAAATTAAACTCGTTAAACATATATTAACACATTTTAAGGTGAGGTCACATATGAATACTATATTTAAAATTACGTTTTAAAGATTAGTAAAAAACTAATGAAAATATGATTCATTACCTACCCTCATAATCTCTTTGTGGAACTCCTGATCTAGTTCTTCTTCAGAAGATACCACATACCCAGTGCGCAACACGTCTCCAAACACCACCATAACAACATAATTTTCCAGCGTATTACGGTATCCTCGCACCCCCACTGGAACGCAAAATTTTGCGAAGAATACTCTTCGGGTATAGCACCCAACGTTACTAGTTATGCAAATAGCATTCTCCATAACTGCGATAGCTACCAAAAGAGGGTTGAAGAACCAGCTCTTTTGATCCCTGGTTGGTTGAGTGTGACCAGTTAGGTAATGATCAGAAAGTTCAATGCTTAACCCAAGTCTAAAGCAGAAAAATGAAATTAAACAACCAATATCCATGATGATGTTACTAATAATGGGTTTTAAATGTTGTGTACTATGTTACCTTTAGTACATAATGTCCCCATCTGGTGCAATTTATTTTCCCTATTGCTGATCACTATTAATTTATGGCGGAATTTTGGGATATTTACCTCATCTTGTTTATTTGTAAATATATCCATAGTTTTTCAATCATGAGCAATTGAATGGGAGGGAGGGATTGGTTATTATATACGTAAAACATTATCCATTAATAACATGATTCATAGTAAAATCACAAAAAATCAGTTTTAGCTATGTTCAATTGTATTATTATGCAAATAGCTTATACAACTAATAACATATACCTTATTTTGTAATAACTTATAGTTACTATCACTAGTAAAGTTATTAAAAGTCCATAGCTAATAAATTATAAGTTATATTTAATAACTTTTTAAATAACAGTCATAAAGTAACAAAAATTTATACTTATAGGTTTTTTAATATTCTGATTTCATTTCTAATATTTAAATAAGGCTAAGTTACATAGCTAATAGTTTACCGGTTATTCGTTAATATCTTTATAACTACTAGTAGTAAAATTACCAAAATTGGAAACTTGAGGTTTTCGACTATAGGGAATTTATTTATTTTAGTAAAATTTGCATAGGTTACATAGCTAATATGTTTATTAGTTATTCGTTAATAACATGATAACTATTAGTAGTAAAGTTACCAAAATTGGTAACTATATGTTTTCGACTATGGGGAATTTATTTATTTAAATAAAATTTACATAAATTACATAGCTAATAGTTTACAGGTTACCCGTTAATAACTTTATAACTATTAGCAGTAAAGTTACCAAAATTGGTAACTATATGTTTTCGACTACGCTGATTTTATTTATTGTATTAAAATTTGCATAGATTACATAGCTAATAGTTTACGGGATATTTGTTAATAACATGATAACTATTAGTAGTAAAGTTACCAAAATTGGTAACTATATGTTTTCGACTATGGGGAATTTATTTATTTAAATAAAATTTACATAAATTACATAGCTAATAGTTTACAGGTTACCCGTTAATAACTTTATAACTATTAGCAGTAAAGTTACCAACATTGGTAACTATATGGTTTCGACTACGCTGATTTTATTTATTTTATTAAAATTTGCATAGATTACATACCTAATAAGTTATAATTACATAGCTAATATGTTTATTACTCATTCGTTAATAACTTTATAACTATTAGCAGTAAAGTTACCAAAATTGGTAACTATAGGCTTTCGAATATGAGGAATTTAATTATGTTATTAAAATTTGCATAAATTACATAGCTAATAGCTTATGGTTTATTCGTTAATAACTTTATAACTATTAGTAGTAAAGTTACCAAAATTGGTAACTATATGTTATCAACTATGGGGAATTTATTTATTTTAATAAAATTTCCATAGATTACATAGCTAATAATTTATGGATTTTTTGGTCAATAACTTTATAACTATTAGTAGTAAATTTATGAAAATTCATAATAATAGGTTTTCAGCTACGTTGAATCTAATTATGGTTACATAGCTAATAATTTATAATAACTTCATGACTATTAGTTGTAAATTCATAAATATAGGACGCTGAATCTCATATCATAGTTAATAAATATGAGTAGCAAAGTTATATAACATTGTGATCTGGTTATATCCTTTTTAAGACTTTGTTTCAGAATCTCTTAAAAAGAATGGCATTAACGTGTAATAAATGTAACAAAACGTTTACTAGACGTGATCATTTAAAACGTCACAATAATACTGTTCATGGGATGGAGCTCAATTGGTGTGAATATTGCGGGAAAATATTTTCCCGACAAGACGCTCTCACAAGACACCAGAAAAAGTACTGTTCGACCGTTATGGAATCAACCAACGAACAAATTGTGCAGCAGTCGACGTTCGATACTACTCATCAACCATCGACATCATGTGATGTGCAACCATCGAGTGACGTTGATCATCTCAACGAGCTGGAGCAAATGGTGGTGAATTCGTTCGACGCTGTTCACCAACCAACGACCGACGCTGACCATCTCGACCAATTACACCAGATGGCACAGGATATCATTGATCAGTCTATTGTCGATCAATCCGATTCGATCATCGTTCAACAATGGATCAAGGCGCTGAAAGGGTACTTGCGTAGTTACTACCTGGTACCCAAACAACACACCAGCGATTTGTCACTGTTCCTGACGCAATCGCGTCAGATGTTGGAGCGGTTGATTGAACATCAGCTCAAGCATGGAATCAAGCTGTGGATTTCGGTCAAATGTGTGCTGCGTAAACTCGACGGCACACAAATATCAGCTCATTTCAACACAAAGTCCCGCGCAATCCTGCGCGGGAACAATATCGCTGTTGAGCTGACCGATTTCTTCAACGAACTGACGAAGAAACTGGACGAATTTCAAAGGCTAGGATCCGGATGGGTCCTTCAAGACGTCCAGCATGCTGATGTACACATCAGCAAATATCGTCCACTCCATGCATCCTCCTACGTTGAGCTCCCAACGTCGATCCGCAACAAACATGCGGTGCTCAACATCCAAAACAATGACAATAAATGCTTCTTATGGAGTGTTCTGGCGGCATTGCACCCTCTCAGTTACAATCAACATGCTGAGAGAGTATCAAACTATCAACCCCATGCAAATGAACTGAATATGAACGGTATTCACTATCCCGTCAAACTTAAAGACGTACCCCTATTCGAACGACAGAATAACATTAGTATTAATGTATATGGACTGGAAGGTGGAGTTATTTACCCGTTATATATATCGAAATCACAGCATCAACAATATATCCATCTCCTCCTGTACAAAGAACATTACTGCTTGGTTCGCAGTTTAGATTCGTTACTTTATAACCAACGTCGGCATAAAACGAAAAAGTACTTTTGCGATAAATGTCTCGTTCCGTGCTATAGTAAAGCTAAACGGGGCGAACATCTACAACGCTGTCGACATGACCAACCCTCCAGAATCCAAACATCACCCCCAAATTCAACACTTCAATTCACAAACCTCCACCGTATGCAGCGCTCTCCATACGTCATATATGCGGATTTCGAATGTATTCTCGAAAAGGTTCACACCTGTGAACCATCTACGTCGACTTCGTATACAAATCCATATCAGCGTCATACTCCATGTGGATATGGATTGATTGACTGTTTTGGTTGTTGCAACGATAAAGTCCAAACCGGTGAACCAATAATATATCGAGGTGATAATTCTGTTAAACATTTCCTTAATAATGTAATTGAACTGTCTGAACAGTTTCAAAAAATTCCAACTAAACCTCTTAATTTAACAAATAATGAACAATGTAAATTCGATAACACAACAGAATGTTATATATGTAATAATCTCATGGATCCCGATGATAAAGCGCGTGATCACTGTCACCTCTGCGGTCGATACAGAGGTGCAGCTCACCAACAATGTAATATTGGATACCGACTTAATCGTGATGTAACTGTGTTATTTCACAATTTACGACGTTATGATGGACATTTAATAATGCAACAACTTGGTGCTATATGTAAGCAAAAGGGACTGGAGATTGAATGCATCGCAAAAGGCATGGAGGACTATATGACGTTCTCCATCAAACGGAAATCAAAGAAGACGAGCGATGGTGGTGGTAGCAATCCATTCATAATGGATGATGTGGATGTTGA
Source organism: Trileptium ribeirensis (assembly GCA_030248225.1). Taxonomy (NCBI): domain Eukaryota; kingdom Metazoa; phylum Nematoda; class Enoplea; order Enoplida; family Thoracostomopsidae; genus Trileptium; species Trileptium ribeirensis. The sequence goes on from JASANE010017639.1 coordinate 22,102, forward strand.
CGATGATGACGATGACGAATGCTGGGATGAGAATGTAGACGGCGTCGACTTCATATTAGGCAACGATGATGTCGCTGAAGACGAAGTTGGATGGAAAATCCGTTTTATCGATACCATCCAATTTCTCCCATCATCTCTTCAAACGTTGGTCGACAATTTAAAAAAGACAGGTGTCGATCAATTTCAAGCGATGAAGCGTGTTTTCGGAGATAAACTGGATTTAATGCTGCGTAAGGGTATTTACCCATACGAATACATGGATTCCGTAGCTCGCTTCAATGAAACGACTCTTCCCCCTCAGCGAGACTTTTATTCCAGTCTCACCAATGGTGGTATCGGTGACGAAGATTACCAACAGGCTGAAGCTGTTTGGCGAGAAATGAATGTTCAAACCCTTGGTCAATACCACGACCTATACCTCAAAACCGACGTCCTACTCCTTCGCGACGTCTTTGAAAATTTCCGATTGTTTTGTCTAGACAAATTTCGTCTAGACCCCGCTCACTACATCACCCTCCCCAGCTTCGCATGGGACGCTTGTCTTATGAAGACAGGTGTTAAATTGGATCTCATGTCCGATGCAGATATGTACGCGTTCTTCGAAGATGGAATTCGAGGTGGTGTCTCAGTGATATCTCACCGCTATGCGAAAGCTAATAATCCATACGTTGACGAATACAACGCTGCACAACTAATGAACTACATAATGTACCTCGATGCTAACAATTTATATGGGTGGTCGATGGTACAGAAACTCCCGTGTAATAATTTCAAGTGGCTCTCCCATGCTCAAATCGGATTAATCGATTGGAGCTGTGTCAACGCAAACGGCGACGTTGGATATATTTTGGAAGTCGATTTGCGCTATCCATATCACCTCCACAATAGTCATAATGATTACCCCTTGGCTCCAGAACGTTTAAAGATAAGCGACGCAATGTTGTCCCCATATTGCAGCTCAATCAAACAAGATCATTCTGCACCAGTTGAAAAACTGGTTCCCAATTTAAACGATAAACATCATTATAAAGTTCATATCCGGAACCTCCAACAATACTTATTCCATGT
>JASANE010017640.1:0-10222 GCA_030248225.1 Trileptium ribeirensis
TGAAAAAGGCAAAAGTGCGATGAATATTATGTTTTCAGCGCTGCACAGTCACAGTTACGCATTGGCTCTAATCATGATGATGGTAGGTAAACAACTGTGGATAACTTTGACTATGGGTACTACCCATATTTCTAATAATCGTGTGGAAAGATATAACAAAATAAAGCAATGAGGGCGGACCTATTTGCAACGATTTATTAGCGTGTTTCAGTTATGTCGTTGTTATATTTTTGACTTTGCTGACGTCATACGTCAGTTTTATAGAAAATTAATGCTGTTGCTATAATAACCGACGTCGTCATAATTTGATCCTAATTTTCGCCTTCAACATTCAGCAGATCAGAGCCAGTTTACAATCAACAGAGATTTTATGTAGAATGAAATCGTAAAACATCATGTTGATGTTTAATCCTAAAAATGAAGTATTTACAAATATGTATAAGTATTAAGCAAAAGTTAAAGTTGTCATTTTGATCAAATTAACCGTGTGCTCATTTTCTCTGTTTCGAATCCATACATTCAATCGGTATTTACTGTATTGTGCAAACTCGATAGTGTAACTGTGGTCAAATAAGCACTTTGTATTGCTTCCTCTTAAACACGGTATGAATCCAAGACGTTTGCCCTACTTCACTTTTGCATGGTATGCGGACTCCAGCGGTCGGATCCAGAAATTAGTTGCAAAAAAATGGTTTTTTTATATTCTTAACGCAATAGGACATATAACGCACAGTATGACAAAAGGTGAAACCAATGTGATGGCCTGACTGCTGGGACAATAAAAGATTTGGGATATTAGATACAGTATATATATGTTTAGTATCCAGCTGCAGAGTCCAACTAAAAACAAATGTGTCAATATGTAGAGATAGGAATCTAATCTAGCTGACAAAAGCATGCTAGTTAGCAGTAAACTGATGACTTGAACCAGTACCAACTGTCAATTCGACCAGCCATTATTGAGTTGTGCCAGCTTATTGTAATTGAATATTGTAAAGCCCAACTACCAAGACAGCAGTTGGCCGTGAATACATGACATGTCCAACATACAGGAGGGACATTTGATGACTTTATAGCCACTTTGTGTCAAATGTTTCGTCGGCACTTTAAAACAGTTCCATGAATGAATGCACAACGGATATAAATGAATTAAACGGCTCTCCCTTAATGCAAAATTTCATATGTGCCCTTCAGTATCCTGTGGTTTTCAGGCGTGGAGTATAACATATCATAGCTGGTCAACGTTTCTGCTTTTGCTTCTTGCGTGTCTCGTCTGGCTCGTTCCGGATCCGCGTACGTTTGCGCTTCGGCTATCGCCGTTTTTGTTTGTCTACTCGGAAGTGTTGGTGATTTTCCAGTTCATTTACGGTTTGGATCTTCGAGAAACGGAACTGCCGAGTACGAGTGCCGGACGCCAGATTGGACTTGAACGACCGATTCTTGTCCCACCGATGGTTCCGTTGTTTGTCAAGGTTAACGAATTGTATTATCATACATCATATACAATTTTTTCAACTCCAAAACTATTTTGGTAGTGTTCACTTGACAAGTTCAGACAAATATTAGAGTCTATGGCGCATAGATATCAGTATCACAAGTTAGGTAGCGACTAAGCCATGTTGAATTACATGTATCTTTCGGCGATTAGTCGCAACATTTTGGTCCTATGTTTTACAACATTATTTCTGGCCAAAATATTTACATTTCTTATCTAAGACTCCCGTGTAAAGTTTCAACTTATTGGTAATCAACTTCTGCTTCTGCCTGGATTGGACAAATCAACTGTGTGTATTTTCAAACGAATTGTTATTGAATGAGATCGAGTAGTAGAAAACTGAGGGCTTTAGGACAAAAAGCAGCAGTTGGAGCCATTCGAACGAGTGTTCGTTTTAACAAATGTTAGAAAACCTCCTACTGTTTCTTTATTCCAATGTTATAAGCCAAAGTGTGACAGCTGAAGCAAAATATTGCTTTAATTATCAAGTCAGCAATCCTCCAATTGCTGGTTAATTTCAAACTCGTAAGCCAAAATCCATTAATTGCAGCGCTGTTCTAGCAAAAGCCATACGGAACTACGATGTGTGTACAGATGTGGTGGAACTGATAATGATTTCAAGTTCGGTTCTCTATTGAAAACGAACTCGTTTTATATCCAGTTCTAGAAACGTGAAATGAAATCCATTTAAAATGATTCGTTTTAGAGACATTTGCGGGGATTTTTAAAACCTGCTGTATGTGAAACATATACACTTTTATTGCTAATCTGATTGATATGAACGGTTGGTTTTAACTTCACTTAGTTGGTTGTATGATAATGGCAATTCGATTAACTTTCATGTCACTGAAGTAAAATCAAATCTATTTAAATCTAGTACACAAATACGAAATTAGTATCAGTTTTGCTTATGAAGGCAAGGCAAGTCGATTATAATTGAGTAAAAATAAGAAGTGATTTTAAAACGAGAAACTTGATTTCATCTTTCATTTTTACAGTGTCGATGTCAATTAATTCAAGTGTTTGAGCAATCAATATGTGTTGATGTAATTTAAGTCTGATGGATAATGAGTGGCATTGGACGTGTGCTACATGTGATAGCGATTGCCTACATTCACAAACGCATTGCAGGAAAGCGAGTACATATATATTTAGAGTAAGTTTACAAAAACAATTAAAATGAGACTTGTTCAGATAGTTTCTTTGTGAATTGCTTCAAATTCTTGTGTAAGCGCGTCCGCAGCATTCATTTAGATCTCATCAATAGCGCGATCGACTTTCGTTTAGGTAGCAGCTATAAGACCAGCCAACGGTGTTATGTATTTTACACAAAACTTATGCTTCGTCCATTGTAAGCGCGGAACTATTTCGGCCTGTTCATCCCGGTTCTTAAAACCTGTTGTACACATGAACAGATTTTTGTAGGCTCGGCTAAGTGCGGCGTAACAAACCTATGCTATAGTGCGATATTGGCGATAAAAACGTGAATCCTGGTTGGCAGCTGTTTAACACCACGATAACATTTGTATCTCTGAAGCGTTCAACAAGTTTTAGCGCCTGAAGCAAAACGGCAGATGACAGTTGCTTAGAAGTGCGATGTAGAAACTGGTAGATGCACTATTCTCATATGCTTATAAAACACAGAGGAGGCATTGTGCCCTTACGTTCAGAATCCGTCAACTCTTGGGGCGACGCCAACAATTCCAAGAGCGTGCCCGGTCTCCCGCCTTTCAGGCTCCGCCCTCACCTCCTACGCACCGAAGGCTCGCGGAAACTTTTGCAAAATAGAGAGTAAATTAGAGGAAAATTGTCACAAACCGGGAAAACAGGGCAAATTTTTTTGCCAATTTTCCATCTATTTTTTCAAAACATCTCATCAGGGGAGGGTAAACCAGGGCCTCAGGGGGAACATGCCTCAAGGGTAGTCGCTGAACTTATGCTTGGCTCATGTTCTGCTTAACATTTTTAGAATATATTCATGTCGATATTCTGTCTGACCCTAAGGCAATATCTGCAAGAGCGCCAAGCCACGTCTTCGACAACAAAGCACGGAATTAAAGCGTCCTTCATCACTAAGCCGTTTACAATCGTATTTGCTACCGTGTTGCCACATTTAGATATACCAGGTACATATTATTAGCTATCACAGCCTGACTCATTACGCGGTTCTCTGTGTTTTGAAAGGTACTGCGATTTGAGCATAGACTGAACATCCTTCAGCTGCCGGCTTTTACCAGTACATAGAAACAAGCATTACTGAATGATTTTACGTTTCAACTAGAGAAGGGGTGTTGCTGTATTGTTTAATAAAATAATGCCAATTGAAAGAATGTCATGTGCTATAAATGATGCAACATTTTGTTCGTTCCACATTATGGATTTGCACTCGAAATTGCGATATTAAATGAAGTGAAATTGTATTGAATGTTTATTGGATGCTGTATATGGAAACCATTTCATTCAATTCAATCTGTGCCTTGTGTAATTTAGTATAAGTTCGCTGCTAATAGGCAACTATCCAATCTAATTTTGGTTAGCATTATACCTGCATTGAATCAGAGCTTAGTTCGGCTGCGACGTCTAATAATCTACATTTGTACTGGGTCTCAGGTCAACTCTGACTAACGTTTATGACTATTTGTGTCAAATATTTTTAATTTTGTTAAACAAAAGCTGCTGTAATGTATCAGAAGAACAAAGCTTATCAACATTTTGTATTTTCAGACGTTGAACGCGGGACCATAGACAACAAAACCGATGCGGTTGAGATCAATCGATATGGCCGTGTAGCTCATTCAGCCTTGTCCAAATATTGGATCTTCATTTCGGCGGCCATTTTACTTTTTATTTCGCTTAGAACTCCAGTATCCGCATACCGTGTGATCTACATGATCTTCTTTTTGGTATTTGTGGTCCTGTTCCAGGTAGGCAGCTTTAAATGGTAGCTGGCAAAACATATTCTACTTTTTTAATTTGTCGAAACATGCCAGACAGGATATAATTGCGAGTCCTGATCTGAGATAGGTGGTACTTTGTTTTTTTTCATTTGAAACAACATGTCGTGTTTCAGCTATACACACGGAATGTAACGGTATTGGATCATAAATGACATAGAATTAGAATGAACATATATTTATACGAAGCCCAGGATATTTATAATATTTAACCTTAAAACGCAAAATGATTAGTTCCAACACTTATATTTCAGTTATATCGGCTATTTTTCGCAATAAGTCACGGCATCATTGAGGATTCTACCTACTTACATAGGATTCTACTTACTTTCGAAATGAAAAGCTATAATGAGGTGCTATTGGGCACTGCGGCAACACAAATCGTACATCGCAAATAGCATGCTGTCAATTTTTATTTCCGGATGGCTCCAGGTAGACTCCAGTTATGTTCATACAACGGTCATGCCTTCACGGTCTGGCCAATCAGGGGCAAAAATTCCATCTTTATGGGCTGTGATTATTCTGTAAGTAGATATAAAATTGATACCGTCAAGTGTCAACTTCACTTCAATGTCCAGTGTTCTCTATGTAAAAATTTTCAGAGTGTTATGAGTAGTTTACAGTGAGCATTAACTCTTAGTCGCCTTGTCAAAATTACAGTTTGTACTTGTGTTTTTGCTGGATTAAACGTTTAGTATCAGGATATTAGTTATGTACGACGCAGAGTGAAAAGATAAACCATCGCGTTGGACATGTGCAGATATTTTCGATGACACTTGAAGATATACAATTTTGCGAATAATGTTGAATTGACATTAACAAACTTTAAGGTTTGTGTTTTCAGGAGCTCAATATATATTGAAACTATGTTTGAACGAATGGCCCACAATCCTGGTGTTTGAAAGAGGCTACAAATTCACGTCTTTGGCGTTTATGACGTTCCAAGTTTTTGACTACGTTGTGTGGCTGTTAGAAATTAAACTGTTGCAGTTAATATTAAGAGGAAATCACATTATCTGCTCGCAATTCCAAGTTCGGTAAAATTTATTATTAAAACACAATTTTGGAAATTATTTCAAAACAATGGTAGCTCGACACACAGCGCAACATCTCATCTCAAAAAATTTCCCACCACAAAACCATCGTAAAGTTTCCATCTGCATTTAAACCATTTAAAGAAGAAAAATCCAAATTCAATAAACACTTACTGTATTAAGAAATGAAATGTGAATTTGACATTTCCCATCGTCTTAGCCCGTAAGCTAGGAATCTGTTTTATGAAATTCCACAACGTTTTCATTGCTCACTCTCAAATTGTTATCATGTGCTCTTCATGTTTCAGGTTTCACTTCGGCTTTGGCGGGCAATGCTCTGGTTTTACTACGTAATTATGATCATATACTGCATCGTTGTATTGTCACTTATTTACACATATCAGTTTCATGGATTCCCGGAGTTGTGGCACTATCACACCGGGCTTTCGTACGATGTGTAAGTTAAGACACCCATATAACGTATATTTTATATGAGATAGCTTCGTCGTGTTAATTGAAAGCGAATTATTTCGCATTTAAATAGTTATTTTAGTGTTCAAACCATATTAGTAGAGCTAAACCATTATTTAAATACAAAACGTCGTTAAATACTTAGACCCTTTATTCATTTTGTCAGTGCAAATGCATCTGTGCACTCACTAAATTTTGTCAGTTACAACTATGCGTTATAGGTTTCAGGTGAAATCTATGTAATTAGCAAATTTTTAGCTGTTCCTTATTGTATTTACACGTAAACCTCAAATTTTTGGTAGAAAAACTTGTATAGCTATAACAAATATTTGGCTTTCCATGAATTTGTTTATGAGATAAAAGAGTTTTTCTTCGGCAAACATTTGTTGATCCATAAGCTAAATCTCGTTTTTTTTACGAAAATTTCCTATAGCCAAAGATTGTGAATGTGATTAGTTTTTGGCATCCGATGTGTTTTATATTTTAGCGTGGCGTTGTCTTTCTATCATAATGGTATACGTCGGTGTTAGACTGTATGGCGTAGAGTACACCATGAAATTTTAGAAAATGTGTACTAAGCCGTGGTTTTATTTGCACGTTTTTGCATGACTGTCAGTGCATTGCAGTTGGTTGACATAGAGTCAGGTTGGATTTTGGGCAAAATCACATGTGTCTTATTTATACCCATGCAGAAAGCGGCAATGCATTTATTTCTAGCTGGATTGAGCACCGTTGCGAAAGTGAGCAATCTTAATATAGTCGTAATTGACAATTTAATTGCTTTCATAGCCATTTTGCAGCAAATATGAAATTTTCGAGCCATGCTTCCTCTGTTGTATTGCTTCATGTAAAACATAACAAATTATCGGATGAAATATGAAACTTTATTGAAAAATTGGAATAGCTGGCCAGCAAAAAGAACAAATGATCGTTGAAGACTTTTGATCGTCTACATCATTATCTAAAATATTCACCCAGTCCATTTACTGCTTTACGGCTGGTTGAAGACCGCTTTTTAACCAATGATGTACCAAACTTTAAAGAAATTAGTGAATACTGCCATTACTGTACTGTATTCCGGGTTCATTTTAACGGGCAGCTATGCTTCTGATCCAACGGTTTCAAAGCTGTAGCTAGTTGTGTTAATGTGCTACAATGTTTGATATAATTTATATATTCTGTATGATTCCGCCTCTAGCTCATAAAGAACGTAATATTTTTAGATTGCACAGCTTGGGACTAGAGAAGTATAGCAGTGGTGAGCTTTTGATGAAACTGCTTAGTCCAATATCGTTTCTTATCATCACAATTGTTCAACTCAACTTTTTTCACAAAGATCTCATGCGCTACACCGAAGGAAGCCGTCATCTCAAGCCGAAGTAAATTTGAGTTCAACTATAAAATACTCCGGAAGTAATTCAACTGAACCTTCAGTTATGTTTATTACTTTAGACACATTTTGTTATCAAAACAAATGGTGTATTTTTGAGTTTAAGCTTTCTGAAATTATTATAAAAATATGTAATGGAATGTCTCAAATCAGTACATACTCACATTTTCTGAATTGATCCCGAAATAGTTTCATAATTTTGATTATGTTGAGAACCGATTACTTAACTGTCGCGATTCATTTCTAATTCGCCGTTCTATTAAGCTATTATTTTACTAAGCTTGCTTGTCCCAAATAGTTGACAAATTGATTGCTGTTAAATAAATATATAACTTGACTTACTCAGTTACTTTTTCTGAACTTGACAGCGCGGATCACAAATTTAGCCAAAGCAAGAGCATTTTACTTGACGTTTAGCTAAATAAACTTTTGCAACACTGTATGCATTTTTACACCTCCCGCGTTCACCTGTGTTTAATGCTAAAATGGAATCAAAAAACAATCAGAAAGTTGTACCTGATCCGGAAATACGTTGTTGTAACAACATGACATATAATATGTTTTAGAAAACCAATAAATAGTTTTCAAAAGTGGAAACCAAGCTTTCAATTACGAATAAAAAACTGTTCACCCCTGTTTAATGACAACTTTCCCTTTATACTGCGGAATTATATGTATCTACGTTCTGAAAAGCGTAAAGAATATTAGTCCGTACTACCGAACTTGGATTGAGCAGCTCCGTTTGGCTCCCAACATAAGATGTATCATGCTGGCGGGACTGACTGTAAATGATATATTTCCATATATTGGCCCTAATACTACTTGCTATATTCCAGACAAAACTGGTTACATCAACCAATATCTTCAAAACCTAGTCATTGACAAAGATAATTTTCGCTTTGAGACAGTTTTGCGTTGAAAAATGTGAGCCGAGAAATATTTTCATATCTTAAAAGGATTAAACCAGCTGTAAATTTTCAGGATGCAATCGCTCGGGACTCTGTCATATCGCAGCTTTGACTCTGAAACTTTGAGTCCGGCTGAAATTATGGCAACGGATCGTCAACAGACTGTAACCGCTGATTATTTGAATCATCAAAAGCTGATTGGAAACATCCCTAAAACTACGTCTTCAGGGATAAACCGACACAACGAACAATTTCAGGTGGCAAAAGCCATTCAAACCTGCGACAATAGTGATTTTAACTGCGATCGCGCAAGTGACAACAATCACGCCGCCGCAAGACCACACCACGACGATGGTGCAGCAATTTCAAGTGAGATGTTTCCTGTTTAATGCTTGGAGACTTGGATTGAATTGACACGGTTTAGGCCATTGATTTGTTGCACATTTTCGAGAGTACAAGTCATCCAACGACTATTTGTTGACTTGAATATATTTTGCAACAAAAAGCTAGCAGTTTCAAGGTTCATTGTCTTGTCCTTCACGAATTGTTCTCTTTGTAAGTCAATAAATTTTCATTTGGAGCTCCGATAAGAAATTGCGCTTGACGCTGCCAATTTCATGCTTATATGTAGCATCAGACAGAGGCGCACATTTCTTTGTTTACATTATACATCGAGCAATATTTGTGTATAGAACCTGAAGGGTCGGCAACTATGGCTTAGGTAACTCTGAAGGGCCATACGTAGGAAAAAATAACGGGGGTGCGGGGGGGGGGGGGCGGAAGCTCCCCGACTTTGGCGCCGGCTTAGCGTATATCTCATATAAAGACCTAAACTTAGATAAGGCTAAGACTTAGTCTTGGTATATCGACAAAAGCATGACATGCATTGCACTTTGGCCATTCAAAGTACCTAGGCCGAAAGTATCATGCACAATTTAATATTAATAAAATAATAGATGAACTAAATGGAAATGAAACGTTCAATTATTTAATATTTTTTGACACAGCGGACTGGGTGTTGAGCCTCCAGTTGACCTACTGGCCTAAGGGCTTTGTTTCAGAGAGCCGCTGGTTTTCGTTATTAACGCATCCGTTGAAAGCTTTCATTCAAAAACGTAACCTTTGCAGATGCCTAGTAATGCGTAACAAAGTACTTTTGATCTAGGGGCTTTGTTTCAGAGAGCCGCTGGTTTTCGTTGTTATCGAAGCCGTTGAAAGCTTTAAATCGCTACCGCAGTATATGGAGCAAATTGCTTTGGCGTTTCGTCGAAGTGCATATAGCCAAAATAATTGCAGCAACAATGATGCTCATTTCAGTCTCGCATGTAAGCTGGATGAGATTCCAAGTTTAGCTTCGTCAATTTTTTTTCACTTCGACCTTGTTATCAATTTGCTATAATGAAAAGAAAATAATAGTTAAACCAGGTTGTATTCATTCAGCTGTTGCTGTCGATCTCAAATAGCAGATTGTTTCTGTCTTTAATGTAAAATTTGAAATTTAAAAATTTTAAAGATGTATTATAATAGTACTTAATTGGTCTACTAAAACAAGGATTGATCTCAATTCATTTGCCGGTTTTAAATTTGGTTTATTTGGAATATTCTCAAGTCAGCCTTGAAGTCACACAGCAATATTGAGATGGTTGACCTGATGACAAACTAGATAAAATTGCATGTGTTGTATGCTTTCTAATGTAAATGCTAATAGATTATGTTACAAATATATGTGAAGTTTAGTGAACAGTTCAGGACATCGTGGTGAAGTGAGAACGTTTGGACGCGGCAATATTTGTTTTAATAAATAAAGTCATTCACAGGATAGGAAATTCAGACCATTCAAAAGTTTAATATGCCGTAAAGTTTTAAAATTTAAAATCGTTCAATCCTGTTTATATGATAAAAGTTAAGAATGTCCTGAGATGCAAAAACTACGTGTATGATATGCGGTAATAGACTATTAGTAAACGTAG
>JASANE010017641.1:0-41052 GCA_030248225.1 Trileptium ribeirensis
TGTTAAGTTCATTGGTAATATGGAATCCAATTGTAAGCAGTAATAATAATGCAGGAGTTTTCATAGCTGAATACCAAAGGGTTCCAGCAAACAGCAATATACAAGTTCAATAGCGTCAAAGCCGCAGTAAATGCATTTACTAAATTTATTCTTTATTTAACATAACATAGAGCTTAACCGGAACGAAACATACATATAAACAACAAAATGAGAAAGAATGTAACAACAATCCACCACCAGTCACTTTATGTTACAATAACAGATAACAATGAACATAACTGGTCTTCATAGCTAGCGCGACCATCTATGCAAATCTCAACCTCCTACGCCAAGCAATGTATTCAAATTAGACGTTCCTACACTACCCCCGGGGTCTGGAGCGGAGCGTGAAGGTGAAATTTCACATGTGCTCAATGAAAGTTCCGTCTTCTGCTTGTCATGAAACTTTTCTGACACAATTAATGAAGAAAAACGTACACATTTGTTTGAGCTCCCAGAGCACGATCTCGAAATTTTTTCAAAACACGTACCATCAGATTCTATGAATTTTTCAGCTTGGCGTAACGCTGTTCTTAATGCTTTTAAATTCGTTTTACTGCAAAATGTGAATGGTGAAAGACCAGAAACAGGAACAAATGCATATTTTTTTGTATGAAAAAACTGAACAGCTTCAGTTTCTTGTTTCCGTTTAACTCTTTCAAGGGGGTACCCGCAGTATCAATTACACGTGCAGGCCAATGGGGTAGGCTCGTGAATGTTGCCGAAACAATTTGTCCCTTTGCAAGATTTTTGGGATCGAATTTTTTATAATTTTCTACTCTATTTTTCAAACAAGATTTGACGTGTAATTTTTTTCCCATGAATGCGGTGAATCCCCTCTTTCAACAATTTCTGTTTCATTGAGGATTGCAGGCTTCACCCGGTCGATCGACACACGCCCCATGGTTCCGTGCTGTTCGATAGTTACAGTCTTGCCATCTCGATCAAACACCTCATACGGACCTGTGTAACGCGGTGCGAGCGAAGTATCAGGATTAGCATCCCTAAGCCAAATATACCGCGCTACAGCAAGGTCCTTCGGCACATAGACCGGCAAGTTGTGTATGCGAATAGGAGCTGAAAAATCAGGTACACCAGCGAAAAAACTGTTCAAAAAATCACGCGTGCATGTTAAATATTGCGGAATATCTGCGGAAAAAAACGCCGATGGCAAATCTAGCGATTTGCCATATAAAATATGAGCTGGGCTGACTCCTTTTTTGCTGATTGCGCAGCGTATGCCCAACAGAACCAGGGGAAGATGCGTCGTCCAATTTGAGGATTGACAGCGCGTACGTAAGGCAGATTTGAGTGATCTGTGAAACCGTTCCACCATGCCATTGCATGATGGATGATAGGCCGTTGTACGTTTGTGCGTTATACCTAACTGTCGCATAAGTTCGAACCACAGGGCGGATTCAAACTGTGCGCCGCGATCTGATATTAAAACGCGAGGAACACCAAAACGGCTTACCCAAGCATTAATAAACGCTGTAACTACTGTCACTGTCGACATATATGAAATGGGAACCGCCTCTGGCCACCTAGTAAACCTATCAATAATAGTCAATAAATACGAATACCCGTTAGAACGTCGTAACGGCCCTACTATGTCAATATGTACTGTATCTAAACGTGAGGAGGTAGGAATACTGCCGATTGGGCCTCGAGTGTGCCTTCCGATCTTTGACATTTGACATTTACGACAGATCTTTTACCACAACCTGATATCCTTATTCATTGACGGCCAAATGAAACGTTCGGCAATTAACCGCTGGGTTGAACGCGGGCCCGGATGTGCGACATTGAGGTGCTCCTGAAATACTTGTTTACGCAAAATTTCAGGCAGATAACGCCTTACGACAGTTGTCGTCGGATCACAAACAAGCACCTTACCATTTACATTTACCCTGTGCAGTGGTAACGTCGTGTGTTTAAAAAAACGTTGAAGAATCGTGTCACGCCGCTGCGCGTCAGCAATATCTTCATCACACATTGAAGCGACTGCCATACAGGTCGAACGAGATAATGCGTCAGCGACCACGTTTTCAATTCCTGAAACATGTTGAATTACACAATTATATTCCGAAATATATGACAACCATCTAGACTGCTGAGGGGTAGCATTTTTCATGCCTAATGCATGGATAAGTGGCTTATGATCGGTTTGAATTGTAAATTCGTTACCAAGTAGCCAGTTAAAATGTTTAAGAGCTGGAATATATCGCCAACAACTCTTTATCAAAGGTAGACTTCTTACGCTCGTTCCCCCTAAGCTTACGTGAAAAAAAGGTAATGGTCGACGGTGACCATCTGATAACTCGGCTCTAAACTGCCCCCAGAGCAATATTTGAAGCGTCGGTGGTAACCTCAAGCATAGCGTCTTTGACTGGGAAATTCAGAGTTATACTATTTCGCAATGCTTCCTTCAGCCTATCAAACGCCTGATCCGCTCGTTCATTCCATACCTAAACTTGCTTTTGTTTTTTGCACCTTTTGTGTCAAATCAGTAAGCGGTGCGATTTCTGGAAAATTTTGGAATGAATTTATGGTAAAAAGCAGCCATTCCAATAAATCTACGTAAACCTTTCATAGTATATGGCTCCACAAAATTTCTTGAATAGCGTCAACTTTATGTGACAGAGGACGAATGACTTTTGTGTTATCTCAACACCAATGAAAGTTGACTTTTTCTACACCATAAATTCACATTTTTCTTTTAAGACCACCATTGGCACTAACTCAGCAAACCAAACGCAAATGCCCAAAATGTTGTTTGATATTATTGCTAGCTACCAACACGTTATTTAAATATGCTAATGCAAAAGGCAATCCTTTAAAACTGTATCCATAAGGCGTTGAAAAGGTTTTGGTGCAGCATTCGCAAAACCAAAAATGACATCCTTTTGTAAATAAAAAGACCGAAAGGAAGAGTTATCGCTGTTTTATCGCCCCCATCAGCAACAGGAATCTCGTGACCCTCTGTCACTTAAATCAACCTTTTGAGCTAACCTTACTTTCACCAACGCGATTGATAATATCCTCTATGTTTGGCATGGCAGAACTATCGGGCACAGTAAATTTTGTTTAACAGGCGATAATCGCCGCAAGGGCGCCCCGGATTCACCGTGTCAGCCTTAGCCGCTATATGAAGTGGAGACGCCCAGGATGATTTCCCCCCCAAGCACAAAACCCCGTTTTTCGAGATCATCAAACGCCCGTTTTGCAATATCAGACTTTTGGGCGAACACCCTGTGTGGTACTAGAAAAAACAGGCTGACCTGTGGTTACAATACGGTGCGTAGCGGTATGCTCGATTTCATCTGAATGACATCGGTTCATCAAATACTGAAGAAGATCTAATTTAATATTGAATTTAACTCAAAATCAGGCGTATGTACTACCAGAGAAACTCCTTTACTTTCATTAATAACCTGCTTGTTGTCTAGTTGCGTAGGATTCTTTGAAGCACGCCCATCAAACAAACTTGACCCAACTAACTGCCCATTACGACAATTTACATATAAACCGTACGTGAAAAAAAAAATCAAAAACCAAGTATGGCTTGTGATACGACGGGAGCAAGAACAAATTCCCATGAAAAACTCGCCGCTTAGGTGGGGACCCCCGAAAGTTAAAGGTTTTCGTACCAAACGTTGACACTGGTGTACCGTTCGGCGGAAAAAAATTTACCACCGTAGCCATTCCGGTAACTCATTTGTCCCGAAAACGTTTTGGAAGGCAAGCTCCTCACACTTCCAGCGTTGCCGCCAAAATGTTCCTAATTTCCGGAAGCTGCGACAGTTATTATGTGCACTCCGGTCCCGTTGTCTTTGGGGGACCGGAATAGTCACCGTTTCCCCTGGCTCTTTACGTATCCAGCTCTCGCACGGGTTTCCTACACCTTTTGGCACGTGGACCGAACACTTCATGATAAAAACAAAGCTGTCTATTTCTGTTCTAATCTGGTTGAGAAACACGCCTTGGGCTGACCTAAACTTGAAAATTGCTCGAATGACCGCGATTACCCCAAAAACCGCCTTTGAGTGCGCACGCGACCGATCTGACTGTACCAATGAACGAACCTGAGCTGGTGAACTGTTCAATTGCTTCTCAAGATGATTATTTCATGCCTGACTAACCACCGCCGAAGTCGATCCATGCGGAATTCGCTCAGAATCTTACCTGCTATCTTGCTAATTTATCTATCGGACTATCCTCCATTTACTGGCGAGCGCAAATGCGCGCACCCGTTCCGGAAGGTTCTAAAACGAAGTTTGACCAAACGTCCAGGATCTCTGGTGCCTTACGCTGAAGATGGCGTAAAGCCACGGAATCCATCTGTAGGTATCGTTGTTACAACTACGCAACTGCATCTCTTGGCTTTGTCCCGAAAATTTAAAGATATTGTCTTTGATGGAGCCATATCCATCTGTTGCGTTGGCACCACTATCAATTAAAATGTTTGTCGGCAAAGCATTTAATAACGCATTTCGTCGATGTGTGTCTGAAAGTCCATTTAAAAGCGGTTCAATCTGAGTGAACCAAACATTAGAATTCGACGATAAAATTTTGGTAGTCGAGGTAATCGTCTACCTTCGTCAATAGGTTGACTTGTAGTAGAGGTGGATGGCCAATTTGAAGAGCATTGGACAGCCAACCTGATCGCGCACGGGGAAAATCTGCTAACTCATCAGCTATCAAACCCGCTTTGTTGTAGGCATTTGAAAATCCAGGTCATCTTCACATAAACATTGCAGTGCCTTTGCAAGGCAGTCCGACTGTACTCAGAATACAGTTTCGTCGTATCGAACTTTACATAACGCCCAGCTCCACCCTGATTGCTCACCGTCTCAAAGTAGCTCACCAGTTCTGGGCCCGGATTGGGCTCAATACCAGTGATCAAAGCAAAATGCGGAGCTGACTAGCATGTCGCGCACAGATTTTGACATTGCTGGTAGCACAACAAAGCGTAGAAACTACTCTCTTCGGCGTCACACTAACCTCTTCCACTGCCACTGTTCTATCAACATACAAGAAAAACAAAACAGATGCAACAAATATCACTACATATGCACAAATTGTAAAACGCACCCTTGCATTTAAACATACGCGCGCGACGGCAAAGCCGGTGATAAGTTAGCCTTGGATAACTTAGTGGATTTCAGAATAGATTGATCGGCTTAAGCACTACTATGTTGCATGTACTGGAAGAAATGAATAACATTGACCCTTCTGCTCATATTGCTGACCAACGTCATATACATCAATTTTTTTATGCAACTTTGGTGTTCTAACCTTCTATTCAACTAAAATACTGCGTTTTACACTTACCAGTGTCCCACACGGTTGCCGTTGTCGCAGGGTATCAGGTTCCAATTTATACTTTTGGCACGGCACCGACCTGTAATACTCAAAAGATCATGCGCCATCGTACATATGATATATGAAAACGTCGTGCACTAAGATGAATCCCACCATACCAAAACTTAGGTTACAACTACTAGTACATTCAATGCCACCCGTCACAATCAATAGCATTTAACAATCTATGTCTAGCCCCAGACCAACCATCATCCCGGTAGTGGGAGATCCTGAAACAGTTCGTCGCCTATCGATAAGCATAAATATTATGTGTCGCTATTGCGATTTTTCGACTGGACTCCATTAACGATTGGATGACTTGTTGCACATCGAAAATCGTAAACACATCAGCTACATGAGCCTGAAAAGTACTCTTTCTTAAACTGTATGGTTGGCCGGAAACAACTAACAATTCTTAAAATTGATCATCTGCACTCGGACCCGGGTTCTATTCTACATCACCCTGTACCAACAACAGGAGCCTCAGCGCACTCAAATGAGAAAAACCTAGGCGACCTAAATCTGAAAGGTGAAATCTCATGCGTTTTTTATTTTTCAAGCACGTAGCAAACGAGAAGCGTGCGTTTCGCAGAACCAGCATGGACAAAAAACAACTGTGCGCGCGTTAAGTTTAAAAAACCAGCATGTGCACTGAAACCTGAGCCTTGCAACAAAATGCGGCAGAACAAATAAAACAGAATAATTGTTAAATTTAAATTCACTGTTTTCTGTGGAAGCTTCCGTCGCATGAAAGTTGATCGCCCCAGACTTCGTCGATATCCGCGATATTGAGTGTCGCACCGTACATCTTGTTTTCATAAACCAGCACCGAATAAACGTAGTTCGTTACCATATGCCCACAAAAAACCATCAACACCACAACTGATACCAAACCCGATCGCACGACTAAACTCGTGAAAAGTCGGTAAACGTTGTGTTCTGTAAAATAGACAGGCAGTTGCGATTTTTGAAGACTCCGACAGTAACATTGCCGGAACCAAACGAGACTCGTTGAAAATAACGCTTGCCTTGATGACTGATAACCAGTTTGTTAGAGAACATTCCCGACGAAATATGCATGTCGGGTTCACCAATGTTAAGTTCATTGGTAATATGGGGAATGCAATTGTAAGCAGTAATAATACTGCAATAGTGTTCCATAGCTGAATACCAAAGGTTCCAGCAAAGAAGAATATAAAAGTTCAACAGCGTCTAAGCTGCAGTAAATGCATTTACTAAATTTATTCTTTATTTAACATAACATAGAGTTTAGCGATTGCTGTATGTGTGTCAAGCCTGCAGTGTGGTCCAATATGGGTGTATCTTTAAAAATGACCATGTTCCAGCTTGGTCAAAGTCTTGGAAATGCTCAAGCGATCCAATGTATGGCTGTGCTCTATTCTCCAAGCAACTACAAAATATCAATGTATTTGAATTCTGAACCGACCAGCTGAGTGTGGTCCAATATGGGTGTATCTTTAAAAATGACCATGTTCCAGCTTGGTCAAGTCTTGGAAATGCTCAAGCGATCCAATGTATGGCTGTGCTCTATTCTCCAAGCAACTACAAAAATATCAATGTATTTGAATTCTGAACCGACCAGCTGAGTGTGGTCCAATATGGGTGTATCTTTAAAAATGACCATGTTCCAGCTTGGTCAAGTCTTGGAAATGCTCAAGCGATCCAATGTATGGCTGTGCTCTATTCTCCAAGCAACTACAAAATATCAATGTATTTGAAACCTTAGACAATGGACCCTTCGGTACGCAGACTTGGAGAATCGCTCAGTTTTTCCTAGCATCCCTCAAGACAAAACAGCGTCAATTCTAATGATACATTTGATTCTGTTTGCCTCAGCCAGACGAGCAGTCTGACGGCTCAGAAAGTTGGCCATATTGTAGTTTTTCTATTTGTAGGGTTAACAAGGGCTCCTTTGTAACAAAATTTTCAAAATTAATTCGAACCGCAATGACAAACTGAATCCAACGGTAACAAAATCAACGAAATCCTGTCAGTCCATAGGGCGCACATTTTTTTGCCAAATGAGTGTCTAAAATCCATAAATCAAACCAAACTTACACTGATTAAGAGGTGCAGGTGATTGTGATATACACCATTCAATCTATTTCGCAAACGCAGTTCGAACTATATGCAATTTCAACAAAATAAATTTCACTCAGCTCGTTAACGGGATTCGAATGGTGTAAAATATTTTTGATACCAAGCTTTGGGAGCATATTTAACCAAAATATCGAAGTTTCCGCTACAAATTTTGAAATTTTTGAACGGCTGTCGATACCTATTTCAGGCACATTTGCAGCTGAAACGTTAACGACAATGTCATATCTCGCCAATGTTCTTAGACCGGACCCACGCCACTGGATAATGCGTCACAACTGCGTTAAAAATGCTTCTGGGCTGAACATGACAATGTTGATTATTTGGTGCTATATTACAGCCACTGGTTGACGTACAAATGTTGTAATTAGACTTGACTTGATGTTGGCCTTGACTCTGGACGACTGTGCCGAAGAAATACCTAGTGCTACATGCTCTAGGGAAGATCAACGTGGAGGGGTTGGACCGCCTGACTGGCGATCCTTCAAGGGTCAGAGACTAAGGGAGACGACGCGCCTACCAGCATGTACATCCCGTATAAAACGAGCGCAACTGCTAGCTCAACTGGGCAAAACGGTATTGTACGGTTTAGAAGTAGGCCGTCGTTGGCTGTTGGATTTATATTAACTGATCCATCCAATGTCACGAAACAAAATAGCATTTGAGATATTTTGTCCTTCGGCTGACTTGAAGCTAAATATATATTCAAAACCCAAATGACTGTGAAGATTTCACAATTTCTCTTCGGCGTGTAGAGCATGCCTATAAAATCTCTAGTCGGTCAGGGATTGTTCGGTTCACATTGCGCAACTATGTTAGCACTGTTTTTTGGGAAAACCCATTTGGGAAACACTAATGCCTGTAAGCAAGACCATTTCTATCATACATTCGCAAGATCCGAAATTCCAAGGGACTCGCGGCTTCCGGCGACGATAAATTTCAGAAATGTATTGGCTCAAAATTTTTCCCCAATTTTTGATGCTTTACCAAATTTTCGGCATGCCTATAAAGGAAACATTTAACAGGAGTAATAGCCCTCACTTCCCCTATCAGCATGTATGGATACTATGATTTCGGATAGGCATGCCGAAAATTTGCCCGGGTACGTACGTATACTATGATTTCCGAGGTAAAGCCTAGGAGGTTAATATGTTTAAAATCACTCGTTTCAAATTGATTTAGGATATCTCTTAAGGTTTATTGAGGTACTAATTTTGTGGTTTGCTGCGAAAAAACAACTGATGTTCACGTTAGGTGACGTTATCTGTAACAGCCCGAGATTTTCAGGGATTTTTAACAGACACTTAAATCAGGGAAATGTTAAAAATATGGGTGACAAGGGGCCAACTTAACGGGATGGGCGACGGGATATTGGTGGAGCGTGATCCGAACAGTGTGCAATATATATGTTTGATGTTAATAAACAATACATATTACCGTTGTTATAATGACTTGTAATTATTAGGGTAATCACGCTCCACCGGGCTGGCATGCGTGGGCACGACTATTCTCGTACGGGAATTAACCAATCGGCTAACTCGATTTGCAGGTATCCGGTCGGCCCCAAATGAATTTAATGATATCATATTATGTGTTGCTGTAATAATGTATTGTGGAGAAAGTGGCTGCGCGCTCGGAAGGGCCGGACACAAGGGGGAAAACTTCCGCGATTTTACTTTCGGTATCATTGATTCGGTGCCCCACGGCCGATCTCGGTGCGCTCCCATGATAAGTGACGTAATAATGATGTTGTCGATAACGATTGGTATGTTATTAAAGGTATTTTGTACTGCATGTCAGGACAGGACGGGATGCTACGCGGAATCTTTACCCAAAATTCAAACGGGGCAGTTTTGTTGCAATTCGGATTTCGAAGACCCGTTCTGGCATGCAGCTGTGGCATGACTGAATCATGGAGTGAAGTGAGAAATCAAATTGACGGGAAGGAAAAGTAACAAGATTTGTCTGAAACGTCATTTTCACAGGGTTTATTTAAGAGCAAAATTTTAATAATTTCTGACACTTAAGGTACGGTAGGCCTATCACGTTATCAATAGGGTCCCCCAAAGGCTTCAAAATTTTGCATTCGGGTCAACCTAACCATCATCCGAAAGTACTTAGGGACCCCCAACCAAACGTTTAAACACCCAAATTTAAAGCCTCGGATCACAATGAACACAACCAAAACACCCCAATTTTTGGAACTCCACACCTCGGGATCTTATACTAACTATTGCACCCTAAACAGGGGCCCCCAACCCCCACCGGCCCACCCCAGATCCCAACAGACCACTTGGAACATCAAAATTATCTGTCTGTTCCTCCCAAAACGGCCTCTAACGGGTCACCTATAAGAGATACCTTAAATATTATTTCTCCATCAGTAGGCGACCAGCCAGGGCATGGACATGACTCCGCCCGCCCACTCCGCGACATTATTCAAATATACAAAATAAACCAGTAAAATGTTCATGTGCCCATAGACTCGACAGCGCCGAGATATTTCAGTTTTAAAACCTCGCGCCGACCAGCGCGAGGTTTAGTTTGTTTACGATTTTCCGCCTCTCTCCAAAACGAGCCCTGTTTGTAATCTTGTTGTTTTGGGTGAGTGGCCGACAACGAAGCAAGTTACTTTAAGGGTCAGCTTAATGTGATATCTTGTACAGTTTTAACGGTCAGCGTTTGTACGATATTTGCTTATATTTGTGTATTATTTGGGCGGCATAGCGATTTTAAGATGCTTGTATGATTTCAACTTGAACTAGGGCATAGGAGAAAGAAAAGAGGGGGTTAAATCGGGGTATAAAAGGAGACTGCCCGATTTAGCATCGGGACCAGTCGAGAGGTTAATGCGCTTTGTTTGGCGGTTGTCGCCAACTCTCATAAATTCTTTTCGCTTAAGACAGTTTTGCTTTTCGTTTTTCTTTGCTTCGCTCCTCGTCTTGTGCTTCACCCAGGTGGGCTTCTTCCCGGGCAGCTCCGGTGGAGAGTGCCACTTGGTTTTCATGCGTAAGTTTATTTTGATCCCGCTCGGGCCACCTTTACGGGCGCTGGGGTGTCGGAAGGATGCCCCGCGCGCCTGTAAAGGCCGTGCCCCGATAAAAGTAGAGAATTGACTTAAGTAATCGTTAAAATTATGTCCCGATGCACACTCGACTGGTTCCCCATCTGTCGGACCGCGCGTACTTGCTAGTGGTTCCGACGGGTGTTGGTATACTTTTCATGAAGTAGGTTGTTTTGGGATTTCTACCGTAAGGGCCCAAATATTTTTACTTATGGGGTAGAGAGAGAAAATTTAGAGGAAACTCACGAACCTGGAGGCAGTCGCAATCACCGTCGCGGTTTCACAGCATCTCAAGACCTCTCTAGATCAATCCGGCAATCGTATGAAGTCTTAACGTAGCGGGGTATGCTACCAACGATAGTGAGACCCGGCTGGCTCTAAAATTTCTAAGCTGAGTAGGAATGAAATTTAGACCGAATATGAATCAGGGCAGCACGTAGTCATTTGCACGAGGTGGCAGGATTTAGCTGTTCTTCGACGCTCCACACCCGTAGTGTCGGGTGTTTTTCAGTGGGAAGAGTTTTAGATGACAAGCATAGTGATCAAGTGATACACATGAGTGCGGACCTGCAGGAGTATAAACAATGGTACGAAACACCATTGAAATCTGTATAGCGGAACGAAGTGGAATCGACCGCGACTATAGACTTGGGGAACAGTTCAATGCTCTGCTTAAGTCCTTCTCCCGTAGTGGGGCCGGTGCCCGTCCGAAGTTCCAAAAAGGAGCTCGCTGTCCTCAAGGCTCAGAATTCAATAAAGGCTAACTTATACGTCGACCCGTTAACGGTGCCTCCACGGTGGGATCTTCATCGGGGTTATACCTCTAGCGTCTAAAAAAAATTCGGTACCTTGCCGTGCAGTTTACTCGCTATTAAATATTAACGGATGACTCCGCACTCTTAAATTTGGGTCAAACCGGGACTCGGAAGCGCGGTTGATCGTATACAAGGCCAGTACTAGCACTGCGAAACATCGGGTAATAGTTTTGTGCTCGGGTGAACAAGAGTAAAAATTAGCACCTCCTTTTTCAGGATGCATTTCGAAAGAAAACTTGATATAAGGCATCATGCAACTTGCCATTCCAGAATATGGTGCCCTGCGCGGTATCGTGTATGAATACCTTAATCATAAAACGCGTCAATTTTATGTACTTGTGTTTTATCAGTAAATAGCTGAAATGGTTATACTTGTTCATCAGCGATAAGCTAACTCGGTTTAGTTGCCCATGACGAGTTGGTCAGACCTACGATTTAGATTAAAAATTCATTTAGTACCAAAAAGGGTTGCAGGGAGCAATAATTCAGTGTTAGGGCAAGCGAGTAAACAGTTCTGTGCAGTCAAAACGCTAGCAAAATTCACCCACACATCCCATTTATGGTTCTCACCCGTTGCCTTACATGATGAAATTCCCGTGAAATGAGACTCCTGGGAAATACTGGTACTTCGAAGGAAAGACGGGTCGGTTTTATTACCTGTGAGCAGGCCTAAGGGATGACCCTCCTTCAGGGGGACCATCATGCCGCTAGCACGTGGGCCAATTTAGGGGCCAGGCCGAATACCCTGGTAAACCCGCGGGCAGCCTGTTAAGCTAAGGGGTTCCCTTAGGTCATGGAGATCACCAGGCAGTCGTGGAAGCCGGGATTGTCCGCGCACCACCCCAAGGAAAATGGTGGTGCAGCTGGGATCCCTTAGGGCCAGAACTGGTCCTAGCACAATCAGCGTAGGCAAAGTAACATATCAGTAACGTAAATGATACTAAACCTAAGCTAGTCGCTGTGTTTTTTGAAACGTTATAACGGAATGCCCTTCACAGTTTTATGCTTGCGATCGTAACAGTATATATGTTCGAAAAAGCAATATGCGCTCGACAAGTAAGAAAATGAAAATTTATTCACAAAACGTACAAACAGAAATTAAAGCACGATACGAAGTAAAGCCCAGAGACACCGTCAAGAAGCTAATCACGATGCCGTAATCCTCTATGGGTAAATATGCACAAAACAACAGATATTCCTGTTGTCAACTGGATTTACAAATTACATACTGCTACCGTGTTTGCGCTAAAGGCGAGTCGATAATTCGCAAGAAATTGGACGTCCGTTCAATAATTTTCGTGTGAAACTTAAGCCACGTACACATGATGCCGCCAATATAGCTCTGGAGTTGAGATCATTTGCAACTTACAATCGGTTGCGAAGTGGAGCGAGCATCTATCACAATAGAAAACGAATCGGCTATTACTGAGACATAGGCGGCGATCTCCGGGGGGGTGGGGGGTGCCACCCCCCAAGGAAATGGAATCGGGGTGCAAGACAGGCACACCCCCCCAGAAAATTAAAAAAATTTTTGTCGGCTGTATGCTATATAATATGCTGACGTCACAAACTTTCCTTGTTTGCAGAAAGTGACTTAAAATATAAATCTGTGACGGTTTAATTTTTTATTTCATTTATTATTTGATTCATAAATCCATTTAATATTAACTACTTACTTTACACGTGGCCTCCAACTGACATAGCCTTGGGCGGCGATCCCCGGGAGTGGGAGGTGACACCCCCACCCAGTCTGGGTGTGCGGCACATTCATACACTCCCATAAAATTTACCACTAATAGATTGTAATACACCCCCAGGGCAGGTCACCCTCCCAGTCACGAAAATAGATCGCCGCCCCTGTACTGAGATTAGATTTGCTCCGATCTTTGGTTGTCCCAAAGGTGCTACGGATTTAATATAATAATATTCTTCCATATTTTATCAAACTGAGTAAATTTCCGACGGTGATTACGCACGGAATAATGGTTGCTCACTTAAAAGCGTTCAAACATCATGCATTCGCTCAGCAGTTATCCCATTCGAAACCCGATATAGTGTGCGGCACACACCTTGTAAAAGAGACAGTATATAGTTTAGACCGAAATTGCTGCGAAAAAATATTACAAGAGATGAACCCTTTCATGCCCGAATTAATTTGTGTATAGTGCAATGTTTGAAACCTCAAGCCTGCGTCAGGGATCGAACCTGAAACGTACGGGTGAAACTTGTGTACGCAAACCACTGAGCTATCTGAGATGTTTCTCGGTTCCTTACGGAACCTCACAATTCGAGCGAATAACAACGCACGTTGAAACGTACAATATACGACAAACTCAGCAAACACAACGAGTCGCAATGTGCGTTGGATTCATTTGGACCTAGTGGGCATGAGAGGGTTAAGAGAAACTTTAGGGCGGTAAAAGTAGAAAAGTGTGGAACAGAACCTTTAAATATAACAGACATAGACATCAATGTTCCATATTCGGACTACGATATAAAACCTGTAATTTTAGCATACAAATCCAATCCGATACAGAAAAGCAACATTTTTACATAAAACGACATGTTAATAAAACTTTTCAAATTAAGCCATAAACCAGCGTTTACAGCATGACGACTATGTGCACAATACATGTAGCCTTAACGGTGGGGTACATTGCAAGTTGTCACTATATCATTAGTTTTGTGAACGGATAAAAATATAAACTTCTCTCTGACCCAGCGTAGCTTGTGTTTTAGCACTCCATGGCCCGACCCGGCAAAGACTTTTATAAAAATATTTCCTTAGACTTCAGATGTTTAGCTGTTGTTGCGCTATTAGAAAAATAAGGATTAAACAGCCCACTTCCAAATATGGATATACTTCAGATTCTTATGCAGTTTAGCCGATTGTAGCCGCAATGACAAAACACATTGTAACTGCCATCAAGTTTCCATAAAACTTTTCCCTCATTCCCAAGAGAAAAAATATCCCATGTTCCCCGGAAAGGAAGAACCCCTACGCAAGTGCTAACGCGGATGCTATCTGCACCAGCGACGCTCGTTCACTCGAAAAGCGGCAGTCGTCATTTCCGGTGTGTTGTTATTTAATGATATACACAGTGAACCTTAATATCAAAACAATAAGCGTTGTGCTCGGCCAATGCCCAACTACCGTGAAAACTGGGCTTTAATTAGAGGTACAAATGCAACACTCTAAAAGCCTACTTATGCAATAAAACCACATGTTAACCACCACAACACACAATTGGTTCGATGGATTACGGCGTCATCGGTTAAGTTTGAAAATCGCCAAAAGGCTACAACATAGTGGACCATATATTCGCTGCAAACCCTGCAAGCCCTTTTTTCTATAAAGCTGTGGACACAAACATAATTTAGTGGACTAAAGCCCCAGCGGTAGGTGGAAAAAGCGTTCCATCAGCAAAACGAAATGATTCTATGACAATGAATGGTTCCAACGAACAACACAGCTACGGTGAGTTTTGTTCGTTCGTAAACTACTCGTTCGGGGCGAATGACTTGTCCCCACTCTCAAAAATTAATCACCTGCTCCGTACAATAATTGACTAACAAAATAGTTGTTGCTTAGATATAAACGTCGATAGCTTGTTCGATATCTGTCCGACATATTGGACATTTGCGTTGGTTTCGCGAGTGTCCCGTTAAACTGTCCGCACACGACGCACATAAGCAACAATGGCGGCACGGCAGCAGCACAATAGATTTATCCGCGTCCTGACATACCACACAAAGTGTCCTATCGTAGTCATCTAGGGTATTTGCATTGTGATCAGCGAATCTTGCACTACCAGGCCGAGCCACATCCGGGTACATGTGAGGGCCGGCGTTACCAAAAGATTCGAATCCGAAAAAGCTCCCCTGACGTGCCGCAAGGCCGTGTGCGTCGTTGCTCGTTTCCATTGGTGGAGCGCTGGGTGCAGCTCGGCCGTCGCGCTGATCCGCGGTTGGAGATTGCTGTTGTTGCTCAAACGAACTTCCAAACGCTCTGCTAACGGCGTCAAATACCGAACGAGCGGTCTCCCAATTTCGAGAAACACCGTGCTGTTCGTAGGAAAATTGAAAATCGTCAGTTGTGGGATAAGGTGGTCGCCTTTGATCATCAACAGTTGGATAAGGAGGCGGATCGTAGCTGCGGCCGTTCGCATCGCGATACGAGGGCCGCCGTCTGGTTTCGCCAGGTTGTCGTGCGTCAGAGGAGTCAGTCTAAAACGTGAACTACTTTATGTACATATCACTACTTCTGTCAGCCTCGAAAACTTATATATTCGCAGAATTAACAAATTACAGCATCACATTGAAACCCACAAAATCATGCATAGATCATACTGGGTCTCAGGGCATGCAGTATAATGCCAAAAAGGGTATACTGATCACAAATACAATCAAATGAATCATCACATTTTTTCAGCATCCTCAAAAACCTTAATAACGACAAATTCAGCAAATTATAACATTTGGTTGAAAATCAGGAAGTCATGATAAGCTCAAGGGGATCTCATGGGATGCAGAACCATTCCAAAAAGTCTACATCGCTCATAGATACACTCAAATAAATAACTTCGTTTTCAGCATCTTGGAAAACCAGTATAGCCATAAATACAACAAATTATAAAGTACGTTGAAAAATCATGAAATCATGCGAGTTTCTTGGGGGTCCCAAAGGATACAGTACCATTCCAAAAAGGGTAAATTGGTCACGTTCAAATGGTTCACTCCATTATTTTCAATGACTCCGAAAAACTTTATAACACTGACCATATGTCGTTAACAATTATCTTGAAAATATGATATATATAAAGGTTAAAATGGGTCCTTTTGGGATTCCTTATATATAAGTGTCTATCACCAAATTTGCAGTCGAACACAAGACATGCAACGTTTTTGGATATAACTGAAAATATATTTTCCCTTGGTCACAAAAATTGAGGGGGCACCCTATTTAAATGTGGTATTATTACCCCCCCCCCCGGTGGATTGCATTGGTGAAATCTATACGACGGGTCAGACTATGAGCTATCTTATGCAAAAGACTACACGGGAATATCTTCATTTGTTCCTGAGATATTTATAAAAAAACTACCCGGAATTGGACGGAGAGACACGGTAAAATTTATAAGTGCGCATACATATAAATGCTTGCTCTTGTGATTACACTTCTAAAAAAATTTGTGCATTTACGGCGTGCTCGATAGAAAGTGCGTGCAGCGGAAATTGCATAGGGATCGCTTCAATGTTGACGGCCAATATTACCCAACACGGCTTATTGAAATTAAGCGGTTTTTAAATAAGCTGACGAACTTGTTTTGTTGGGACAGAACGTCCGGCTGCCACTTACGTGTTCGGCAGATGAATAATAAACAATTACGCCGGGCGTTTTACGACAAAACCAAGAATTGACTCTGGAAATCTAAATCAGTATAACAGTCTTCGCAAAATTAAATCAGTTGGATACATTATATACTTGTCGCAATTGACTGCTGCCGGCTCGCAACTTGCTCGTGGGAAAGTAAAATTTATTTTGAAACAATACAATTCGCTCGTTGATCGCTAACTTTTCGTTCGCTCGTAAGGCCACAGCCAACTGTGACGAGTAATGTATGTCTCGATCCGTTTCAATACGACCCACCGTGGCTTCAGAGAGCAGCTCTTCATTGTCAAGAAGGATTACCGCGTCCCAAAAAACATTTCTCCCGATCCACCACTTTTCCGCATCGGGTATTACTATTAACTTGTCTAAACGTTCCGACCTACAGTTTCCCCGTAACCGATCACGGCAGTAATCAGAATAAGATATCCAATGAAAGCAATACCTTTTATAATAAAGTTTCTAGTTGTTTGGCGTTGAGTTATTATTTCAATGTTTATAGCGACAACAATAACTATGTAACGTCGTTTTGTAGAATTAAAAGGGAATATTTCGTCAGTCGCTCACAAATATCAATTGAGCAGCCGTGACTTTTTCGCGATGAATATTTTCTTTCATTTCTGTATATCCATCCCATTCATTCATGTCCAACTGCTGACCCAAGCGTCCCTGCGGAATATATGGGTAAGCAAGAGCACTGAAATACATGGAAATCAGGGTTTAAGCTCCAAGTTATTGCAAATAACATGCAGCGTAATCCATAAAACTGTGCTAGAAATATATAACGCTAAGACTAATTGATTGTGATCAAAATAAACAATACCTGGCCAGCCCTTTCGTCAGCAATAGACCTCGCCACTGAATTGTACGCTTGCGCGAGAACGTCAATGACAGCCTTGACTACCAACCCGGTCGCGATGAGCCATTTTCCAACCGTTGCGAAAGCCGAAATGAGCGATCCGAGGTCCACCATAAGCGACGCCAACAGGTCGTATCCGATGTTGAGCACAAAGATCGGAAGTTGGAGCAAACACGTGGAGAGGACAATTACCGCTCGGACACTTCGATACAACGCGGACAAAACGATGGGAACAGCTGCCAGTAACACACTAAGAAACAACGGCACAATCAAGGCCAACAAGTTTGGAAATCCAACGTACAATAACGCAAGTCCTGAAAATAAATCAACAAAATGTTTTGAATTTAGTCAGCGATCTTAGCTTCATGACATCAGAAAACTTTACCCGTCTTCCTCAAATTTTAGACCTAATGAAACCTCAGATTGCAGGATGACAAAATGATTGGTGAAAACAAAACTCAACTTGAATTTGCCAAGTCCTCATGAAGCCAAATCTAAAAACAATAAAAATGGCTTCAGCTAAGAAATATAGTTCAGAGCGGGACCGTGATCCACATTAGTAGATTTCCCAGTGGATGTCATATGTCCGGTTTTGGCCATAGATGTGCGCAATATAGCTTTGAAGTTTTCAGGCTGTGCAATAGACCAAAACGCTTGTAGATAGCCGAGTTTTATAACAGTGTATGACTAAATATTTTCTTTGTTCCAGACAAAATTTATGTATCTCCGACAACAGGAAGATATGGGTTTCAACAGCCGGTCTATTGTGCGGCACAAAATCGAATACATGTACACACCGCAGGATACTGGTGTATTTCCCAATTTATCTTTGACAGCTTTTATTCTAAATTAAACTTAATACAGCTTGAAAATCAGCAGACAAGAGATCTGGTTTTTGGATTTAATGTGCAATTAACCCAAACAAAAGACGGCTTGAATAGCAAAAGTTTTTGGTTCAGTTACGCCAGACAATGAAATTGAAGATATGTATAATGGACTAAACCTTATTAAAATATTGACAAAAAATATCGATAATATTGAATATATACAGGGTATCGGATCGCTGTGACTCGTTAAGAATGAAACTAATGCTTTATCTAATTTGGAGCACTTTGCCTTGGAGACGATACCTTTTTCAAATCAAACACAAGGAAAATCTTTGTTAGTGCATTTGATAATAATTTTTGGTAGTGCCGGTCCCTGGTCCTTGTCTTCCGCTTGTAGGTAAACCAAGCCGTTGAACACGAAATCAATGTTTTCCGGCAAGTGCTGCTGCGATTAGTTCAAATGGTGGCAACCGACAGTTCAACCCTACATCACTAAATCTGCTGGTAGAATAAGTCGTACCATTTCATGGATATGATAGGCTCGTGAGTAAAATGTTTTATTAGACTATCGAACAAAATGCAGCAAATACTTCTAAGCTAAAAGTTAAGTAAATTATTGTACTTGTCTTGTGTCCTGTACCAAAAGGCGGATATTTCAATTGATCGCAACCTTTGACTGAGGTTGTCTCAAACTATTAAGACCAGGATTATGCTCAAACTGACAATTGCTAGAAGTAACATATCTGGAGCGATGCTCAGTTTTCGTGCATCTCCAACTGATATGTCCACACAGCGTACCACTCAATTTGTATCGAATTTTTAAATATTACCGATTATATATAGCTCAACAGAACTTTGTTAAATATGTGCACGGTTACTCGCGCATCGAGAGAGCTGAACCTGTTGCACCACAACACGTG
This sequence comes from Trileptium ribeirensis, assembly GCA_030248225.1. NCBI lineage: Eukaryota > Metazoa > Nematoda > Enoplea > Enoplida > Thoracostomopsidae > Trileptium > Trileptium ribeirensis. The sequence continues at coordinate 19,396 of JASANE010017641.1, forward strand.
GCTAAATTGACGCCTACTTTATTGAAATTTTATGCAATCCTACACATCAACCAAACATAGCCGGGAGCCCTTCTGAAATAGTAGCAGAGTTTGACTATTATTCCCAAACTGAGCTTCCGCGGCGCCCTTTAAATGCAAATACATCAAGTATATACAACCCGGTAATTTAACCCCAGTCAGAACCTTCAAACATAATTGAAAGACCATTTCTAACAGCTTGTCCCAGTGCTTGGTGTATGTCAAGCATCGCTTTCAGCGTTATATGCAACATACTTCATTTCTACGTATTGTATCTCGACAACCGACGTAGATGTGTGAATCAAATTGTTATAAATACTGTTGAAATAGGCGGAATTTGGGTAGCATTTCTGCAAAATCCATACCGGAATCGCGGTTAAATGGTTTTTCAAACTTCACGTTTTTTCCACATTTGGTGACAACATACATTGTATGTAAGAGGCGATCAACGTTGTGCCACAAACAGACAAAAGAAAACATTTACCAACATTTTCCTCTAAAATGTTTTCAGAAGGATTGCTTATATTAACAAAGCAACGCCAAACGAACCTTTGCGACAGCTGTTTTGCGCATTCACTGTACGGCGGTGTTATGCTCAAATAAACCCAGCTCAACTTTATACGCATAACAGTTTATAGACCACGCACTTCGAAACAGTTAATCCGGAACTTTCAAACTTGAACATGACAACACATTAGCAATTCTGAGTATTTTGCAAGATTGCCTCAAGTATCACTTAGTGTAGATTTTGTATTCTGTATACTCTGAAGTACCAGCTCCTAGCTTTCCCACGGAGGGGGCGCTAGGTATTTAGGTTGTTCGGGGTGCCTATCACGAAGTGTTATTTTCGAAGACCTGTGCTGATTTTCGGAGACCATGTTTCACAATCAATCAACGACCTCCTTTCAGAAAACAACATTGCCGTCTTCGTCGACGGTACCCAATGCATTCGGCGACCTTTATGGCGGTTACATCGATCCTGAGTCGCTCGGTGCTGCCACCAACAGTGTATTCTGCTTATATTACGATTGTTTATCCTTATGGACGAGAATATAAGAAGAAGATAGACTGCAAACGAAATGTATAGCCAAGACCTGAAACTAATTGCAGTAGCCAGCAATTGACAATCTGATTTTCTGAGAAAGTTACGCCTCAGTCGGGCGAGTCTCACACTGAGGAGTTTTGTCAAGCACGAGTCGAACCGGAGCAATCAAACAAAGATGGGGCGTTCGACAATTGGCCACGGTACAAAGAGCCATCTACGACACACTCGAGGGCCGCGGTAACAGGCTGTGAGTTTTCGATCGTTTATTTGGCTTTGCGATAGCGTGTTTCTGTCGTCGTCACAACACTCTAGGTATTTTTGCTTTCCTTCAGTACAGCCCCCAGATAGTAGAAACATATGACTAATTGTTCACTGCAAGGCAAAAAATAGGCCAGCTTTTCCTTATGGAGCTACAAAATCTCACCAGTCGTAGTGGAACTCCATTTTTTGAGCGGAGCGACGGCATTAGTAATATGAACGTACTCAATATCTTGGGAATATATTATTACTTAGACAACAATGAGTAAATGAAAGAACAGTTTTATTCCGTTCGAACGAAAAGCAAGACAAAGGAGGTCACGTGGCTTATACAGCATGGTGATCAATGGTAATCGAAGCACAGCAATGAAATCATAGGACACGGAGTCTGAAAATAATTTTGCCTATAACACTCGTACTATACTATTCCTGTATGTACAATGCATCTATTTTATTATTTCACCATGGAAAACTCAACGTATATGCCGTTAAAACGACTCTACGACCAATAATTAAGCTGTTATGAGCTTAATTAGGGTGTTAGTTAGCTAATTAGTTTAATTAATGATATTGGCAAGTTGCCAAACTTCTAAAATATCAGGTGCACATCCTCACATGATAAGCTTTCAAACAAAAAAGTTTATTTAAATAGGTTCAGTGGTTCTTGGGATCCATGAAAGATGAACGGACATCGACTTTTTTGCTCCCAGACAGAAAATAAAAACGCTTCGCTCGGCGACCTCGCTCCGCTCAAAAAATTTTGACCTGTATGACTAAAAACACTTAAATTGCCGTGAGTGGATAGGATTTCACTATATAATTGCATTATTATTCTTACATATTTGATGCTAATCAGTTAGTAATGCCATTTCCGCTCTTTTTAGTTAGACCTGTGAGAAACCAACGTTTTGGCTCCATGTGCTCTTAACTATTTTCGAGGCATTGTGTGAAAGGTATGTCTCTAAGCGCAACCAGGAACTGTTTATTGTAAAATGTGCGGAGTATTAAATACAAGTTATCTGATTTATAGCACATCTATTCAGAAAAAGGAACAGTGTGTAATTCTTTTCTTTCAAAATCCGAGACACCAATAATAATTCCAGGTTTCCTGCGGAAATGCACTGCCACCTGGTGTAACTATGACCAAATTCAGAATTACAGCTGCTACACATTCTTTATTACTATAAATGTAACGCCTGATCGGATAGCAATGTCACGAGAAAAGGATAGAAATTGCGTAATCTACATTTCATAAGCTGCAGACACATTAAGTGAGTCTCCAAGTCTCAGCATAATGGAAGGCAGTTAAGGCAGCGGACCGTAAAGCCCGACTAAATCGCTAAATGAATCGTCTGCAGCTTCTATAAATGCGACCTTTAAATTTAAAACACAGCAACTTTATTAATTCCTTCACTTGTTTTTTCTATATATCGATTCATAACACCAGGTTCCGGTTCGGGTTTAGATGTACGGTTCCGGCAAATTGCGGTTAGAGTCTTTCTACGAAATATAATTAGATATATAAATTGTTTTGCTAAATTTTTAGATTAAATTTTACCAAGTTGTAACTATTTCTGCGTCAGACAAAACCAAACTGCAGCCTATTCTGTGCGCACACAATTTTTCTAGAAGGCGTTTATGAGGGACTACATCAAAGGCATTACGAAAATCAAAAAGCGTAGCATCGGCACAACTGCCCGTATCGTTGCCAAAGTCTCAAAGAAGTCAAACTGCAAAGTAGTTCGAAGTGCTCGCAATCCGAATTGGTTAGCGCTGAAGATGTTATTAGCAAAATCCATTGCAGCACTTTTAATGATTGCTTCCATCGTTTTTGAACATAAGGAAGCGAGGCGGATAGGGTGAAAATTGTCAGGGTTTGTTTTTGTGCCCTTTTGGAAAATTGGGGTAAGCGTAAGATATTGTGAAAAGATTTTTGCGTTGAGGAATGATTTATTAAACAGAACGGCTAGGAAATAGGCTAATAATGTGGAGCATTTGATAACAATATGTTCGGCATGCCGTCAGGTCCAGGACACGACTGATGCTTAACGTTTCGAAGAGTTTCTCATGCAATTAGCGAAGTAAAAGCAACTGTTTGAAGTGTTTGAAGGCATTTGTACGATATGGAAATGCAGGCATACGAAACCGAGCTTGGTCTTGAAACACTGATGAAAAGAAGGAGTTGGACAAGTTTGCAACGTCACTTAGGTCTGATTTAATGACACTGAATCGTGGTTGCCAGTGTGCGGTGCGACTTGACGTGGCGCGAGAACTATTCAAAACTATATAGACTAGTTCTGATGTCATATGACCAAATTACTGAAGACCAACTATTTTCTGGAAATCCAGTTCATTTACCGTAAACCCAATATATACATCTGAAGAGGCATAAGATACTCGTGCGGCACTCTAAATAACCAAATCATCGTATGCAACCTACCGGAAAACATAGATAGACAAGTATATAGACAATTCACGATAACATTTACGCAATGCGTAACCACACAACGGAAGATGATTATATTCTGGTAATCGTGAAAACCCATTAAATATGCACACTGCACTCGAAATAACCAAATCATTGTATACAACTTTCAGAAACCCTTATAAATATAGGCCATTTATGATGCCCTGCACACCAACTCATAAACAGACAAATGAAAACGCACTACTTTTTTGAAATTGAGTTGGTAGATCGTAAAACCCTTGAAATCCAATGAAAAGTTATAATATAACCAAGCTGGAATCCAGATACGTAGCAAAACCATCGTATAACCTAATACCCAAGCAATAACACCGTGAAATTTTAAAAATCGTATTTCTGGCAAAGGGTCAACGAACCATTTTCTAGCCCACAGCGACCTACGAAGAGATACCACAAACATTTTGCTTCCATCAAGGTTGTACATCTCTATGAATTCATTCTGTGCCATCCATTTTTCGATGCGAAGCCTATGTCGCGAAATAAAAGTGGGAAAACACTAGTACCCGTATGCCAAGATTTCCCATAAAACCATTAAAACCTGTTTGCGACATTTTGGCCCGGAAGATGGGCATGTAGCTGTTCGCATTTAACTAAAAAAGCACATCGTTATCTCTACTATTGAACGAAAAATTGTTGAAATCCTTTCATCCGAAGATGAGTTATAAACGACAGACAGAAATTTTCACGATTTCCTCCTAGCGCCTTCAGTGGAAACAATACTAGCTGTGTCTACATAATGTATATATTGAATATAAGAATTTGAGAGTTTAGCACGGTTTTGACGCCCCAAAGTAACACAGAAAAATGAACCATCAACACCATTTTGAAATATATCAATAAAGCTGGGTCTACGGAAGTGCTATTCTAAAGAACATTTTTGTAACGAAAAGTAATCGACTGCTCTTAAAATAGGTATCTTTCTACCAGACATACTTACCTATTACAGCAGCTGCTAACAACATGTTTTCGTTTCCATGCCTTACAGCTGTTTCACACGCCGTTCTGAAGCTCTCATATATTGTTGTAATCACGAGTAATAGCGAACGCTTCAATTCGTTTATTCTAATAAGTAACCTGAAAGTATAGAGTAAAATCTCATCAAGTCATGTCGGGGTGTGGCTACCGTTTAGTGTCATTCGCAGCTATAGTTGCTGAAGGCCAACTGTGAATGTATGCTAAGACCGACACTGAAATTGTATATATGTGTAACGTGTTGCGGGTTCATGAACAACCTTCTTCCTCAAACCACCCCCCCCCGCCCACGCCCCCCAAACCCCCCACACCCAACAACAACCCCACACCACGAAAACACAAAACACAACCCACACACCCCACGAACACCAACAACCCCCACGCCCAAAAAAAAAAACACCACCAATCCCACAACCACAAACCACACAACCTCACCACCCCCAAACATCACCATCAAAAACCACAAAACACTCCAAACCACCACAACCACCACTACAACCCACAAACCCCAAAACAAAAATAAAAAAACAAACCCAAACAACCCAAACCACTCCAAACACATTGTATTGTATATATATATACCCCGCTTAACGGGTGCCTTCCATCGGGAGCAATATATTCTTAGTCTCGAGCCCAAGAAATTTATACAACAGATAGGTTCGAGCACACGACATCGTGATCTTGAAACGTGCGTCGACGACCACGATGTACATGTGTAACAGATCCATAATGAATCTTTACGAGATGGATTAATCCTGGCCACAGGCTAAGGGGCAACATTTAATAGAACGCCCGATAATCCTGACCATAGTTTAATATGGATTTAGTTACGGATGTTTCCCGACTTAGGACACGAAACCAATCCCCCGCATTGAAATACATACGTATCTGGAATCAGGACCAATTTATGACCTCTTTGCGCAAGTGAATACATAAGCCGAGTTCCGTCATATGTACGAAACTATTGCAAGGACCATTAGTCACCCTACAATATATACGTGCCACGAATCATTAATCTTTGCGTCTATTAACCTCGCTAGGAATAAAGATTTCTAATCATATTTCGGCCTGCACCGCCGGCAGTTTTTGTGATCAGAAGGGGTATCGTTATTATTATTATTTCAGGAATGGGTAACCGTTGAAGTATTAGTACCATTATATAGATTGATTGTAGTGCCATAAAGGCGCCCATTGGTATATCTATATCTTGTATCATATTATCAATGCTATAATCATATTGTTGTTGGCCATAAAGGCCTCTGGCGTACTTGTATCTATATCTGTGTACCACTGGAACCGTGGTTTGCGCTCATATGTATTTGTAGGTGGTGGAATACGATTTGGCAGCCTGATTACCGTCGTATATTCGAATTGTACCCTCGATTATAGACAGATGATTGTAACCGTTTAACTATAATTTTTGTATCATATTCATGCCGTTTATTTCGTTGTTTATGGCCATAAAGGCTCTTATTAGAATACGATATTAATTGATGTTTTCAGGATTATGGTTACATTCTATTGTACCCGTATAATTCATAGGTTCGGAGGTGCGAGTAGTCGTGAGCAACCCGATTTGTTTAGGTTGATTTTTTGGGGAAAAGTTAATAACGTTTATGCACATGAACCAGCTCTTTAATTGGTAGAAAACGCGAGTATGGCGAGCCCTTTCCATACCCGACTTGTGGACACATAAAACAGTACGACTCCCCGCCTGCCCCGACATAGATAGGAATAGCCCTATCCCACATGGTAGGACTGAGAAACTCAGCACGCTTTTTCATAGAAACGAGGGGCCGTGACAGATACCCGTCACGACCGTCCTCACGAGTGAGGGCCACAAAACTATGGTTGTTCGCCCTATAGCGAACAGCAAATGAACAAATTTCCTGAACATATTAGTAAGAGAAGTGAAATATCACTTTACCAGTGTTCAATATAAGGAAGTACACCGGTAAACTGCAGTAACTAAAATTTTATCAGCTACCAGCGTTCATTTCGCTGGCTAGGTTAGCTGATAAAATTAAAATACAAAATTATGAGAATTTAAACTCAAAATTATCGGCTCCGGCCTATAACTCCGAAACCACTTTGAAACCGTCAATTTAGTTCTTAACTTTTTTGGTAGGTAATTTTACGATCTTTCTAATGAGACCGGTCTCGTGGAAATCCTATTAGGATCCACGAACTTATTAGCAAATAACCAGGTACCTATAGCAAATAAACCATATTTAATTAAATAACTTATTCAGTATTCGACCCAAATATGTATATAGGACATCATTGTATTCCGTAGAACCGAGGCTTTTATTTGAACCCCCGAAGAACTCACTGCACCCACTTTTGGGTACCCTTTCCCGTGAAAAACGCAGAAATCACGCTCCGATAGCCGTGCAACCCTTTATTGGGTTACCTCGTCAAATCCGATACAAATATATACCAAACAGCCCACGATATACTAACCCGAACCCGCGGGAGCCGAGTAAAACACTTTCTTTGCGAAATTTTAGAATCCCTCCCGAGAGCACACCTTCCCCTTTTATTGTCCGAAAACGGACCTGTTACATATCATCTTGTTCGCGCGGACACACTGAATCCGAATCCAAACCTCTTTTAACACTTCGGCCATTACCGAGGGAACAGCGCCCTCTTTTTACTCCTTTGCCCTTGCTTTATTTACTTTAGCCGCGTCTTCTTTCTACGGGCGCCGAATCCCCAATAAGTAAGCATAATCGTTTACAGATAGTAGAAGCCCAACTTTCGATATTAACTTGGCGTTCATACTAAGTCAACAATTAAAATATTAATTCTGATATAAATTTAGCTTTTAGTATTCTACCGGTAGTTGTTGAGTTACCTCTTTGCACGCCGTTAAGCTAATACTTTCTTGGGTAAACACAGGGAAGCTTCGAGTTCGCTTGCCGATTTTATACAAACTTTATATGGAATTGACCTTAGCTTATATGTGTCTCCAGCAATTTAATGTTAGCAGAAACTTCATAGTCGAATATTAGCTTTATATTGACTTTATAGAAGTTGATTCGTAGAACCACCAAATTTAAGCGCTTGACTAAATAACCTTGACTTCGCAAGCTTAGCATCAATATTGTATTAAGCTTTCTAATTTAATATAAAGTTAATAGTTTAACACATGTGGAAGTTTAAAATTTTGAATTATATACTACGGTTTGTAGTTAGTTTGCTGGAAGTTTATCAAGTTTGCAATAGTTTTGTAAAAGTTCCATATTAAAAGGGTAATAAATCAAATTAAGTACATAGAATTTGATATAAAATCGCTCCGAAATTCATCGCAATTCGGACCGACAAGAAAGTTTACTTTTAGGATCAGAAACTGGGGTCAAATCGTCCCAAAAGTGCTGACCAAGCACTTTTAGCAACCCCGTAAATCAAATTTAAATTTTCGAAAATGGCAGTACTTAAGCAGATAAAAATTTTCGAAAATGGCAGCTCTGCAGCGTTCAGTCTGACTTCGGCAGCGCAGAGTACGGTCGGTTTGCAGACCGGCTCTGTCGCTCTTCGTCATCTACGGTTTTACTCTTATGGTTATTGCTTACTCTTTGGTCTTTGTTTTGGCTTTGCGAGTGGATGGAGAAGCGATGGACGTCGACCGATCGGAGTCATGTCTGTAAGTGTGGACAAGGAGGCTTAGTGTAGTTCTCGAGTAATACTTATGTTAGATAGGATAAGACTAGACATAAACTGAGATCGACGAGCAGGAAATTCGTTATGATTAGTCTTAAGATTAAACCTCCACGGACTCCCTGTCCATACTTTTGTTTACAGGAGTCTTGCTCGTCTTAGATTGTCCCGCAAACCATCAAGGGTTGATAGACACTTTCAGTAATTCAGTTAACAGTCGGCGTCATGCTGAACCTCCCTCGGTTGATGAGATTAGGCACAAACGCGACACCCGCGTATGGATTTGTTTTACACGATTTCTTGAGTGGAGTTAGGAGTCCGCCCGTGACATTTAAGCCGATCAAGGTTAAATAAAACTTTCCCCAGCGAATATTTGGAATAAAACCCCATACCATCCTTGGCCTGGTTTGATGAAGTGAAAGTTAGTACCGACAGGAAAATTTATCATTGAGGAGGAAATAGTGTTGCGAAATTATGATCGGAATAAGTAGTTACTTCTGAGCCACAAAATTTACCTAACACGCTAGAGATATTGTTAGAATATTAGCAGCAACCTATGCTTCTAGAAAAGCGAGCCACAAATGCAGCCGACCCACAATCGAGTTTGTTAATCAAAAAATCCACAGAGTGAGATAGCTCGTTCTGAATAAATGCGTCACAACTTTAAATTTACTCCAGCAATTTGGTTGAAATTTTGCCCGTACATCCGTAAGAACCCCCACCGTTGATTTAATTCATAAAACTTTCAAATGTCTCATTGGAATCACAAACCAGATGACCTTGGAGGGGCTTGCCCCACTGGGAATGTAAATTTGGAAATATTTTAAGATTCCTTCCAGGAATTTTGTTGAAATCTTCATATTAACGTCCACTGCCAAATACAACCCTAAAACTCAACGACATCGAGTCGGGGTCACAAACCCGACGGCCTGAAAGGGTTCCGCTCCTACTTAAAATTTCAACGGTTAATAACTTTAAATTCCTTTCATGAATTTTGACGAGTTTTATTATACAAATAAAGGCCTGTTAGGCCTTCCATTTATAGTATTGCGTCCGGCAAAGCCGTAGCCCATTCAAAATTATTTATGAAGATTATGGACCCGAGCAGCGCAGAAGCCGCTCAGAGTCGACACAAATTTCATAGATATTCACTACCTTTATAAGTAGGTTTTGGTCTTGCTTTTGCCCGTATTTTCGATGGTAAAAGGAAAATATTCATTTTCCTAGCGTTGAATCTCCCATTGTTATAGTTAACATTTTTGTATTTCAATGTTAGCGATGTCGCTAGACGCGACATCGGATCTATCGGGTCTCGGCCCGAAGGGTCAATTTTTGTGAGGATCGTTGACCCGGTCGTAATAAATCGATAGGTCTCGAAAACCAAACCCTGTGCAAAGTTTCACGGAGAAAGGCTGGTAATTTATCGAGAAAAACGAAATATCAAGTTTACCCCAGCCGTCCGACGAATTAGATTAAGCATCCCGGCAGAGGCCAAGGATCCGAGTGAATGGAGAACGTCAATTAAAGCAAAATTAGTAGGTAAACTTGTTACTTTGCACCGACAATCTGGTCTACCGGTTGCGGACTTGTTTCATCGAGTAGAAATTACCAAGAACGCTCAATAAATTTTAGTAAAAAATAGAGCCCTCTACGAGAGCTGTTTTGAGGCCAAAATAGCAAAAGTTATACGTACCTATATCTCTAGGATAATACCAATGGTCTATAAGGCATCGTTACTTATATATAGGTTTAGAATCTTCACTGGACTATAAGAAATTATGTCGTAGACGGACCAAATACCAGTCCGCAAACCCATATTATGTCTTGGAATGCCCGAATTAATGTCGCCGAGCTTGGCACTAAGGATTTGTTTTCTTAATAGCTTGAGCCTTAAACCGTATCTTTCTCGTAGGAATTTAGAGTATCGTTCCGCTGAACTGAACGAAGGCATTCGTGAACTCCGATTTAGATTCAAAATTGATAATTTCCTGCTTTTTCCAGGATCCGGCTCGAACCAGCGCCTTCTAGAAATGTGTAATTTTGGCCGTCAAAACAAAATTGCTAGTGTTGATAAGGTACACTTCAAGTACACAATTTTATAATTTAGTAATAAATTGTGTGCTAGGAAAAAGTTGAGAAGTTACAAAATTCGGTCCCAACCTCAATTTACCGGGACCCCTCAGCCGTTTGTAAGGCACCTAACCCGATCAATCTTGATCCATTCTGGTTCATAATGGTGACGCTAAAAAGGCCCGTTTCGATCGTTATTAAGGTTACAAAATGAGCACCAACGTAAGCCCGAACTTCGCCCCAGTAGGACCATATTTGGAAACTAGTTTGATAGGAATTCGGAATCAAGAGTGACTTGCTGTACCCTGTTAGCGGAAAATTTGTCTTGTACCCGCGGTTACCGTTGATGTGTGTATGCGAGTAGGAAAAGTAAGATCGTACCGTTGTCGCACTGGAGAAAATTAGGAGCCGTACTGATGGTCACCTCACAAACTTCCCTTTGCATCGATATATAGCATTGCTTCCTGTTGTTATAACTTGTTGTATGTTAATCCAATCGCTATTTATCTCATTTACTAATATCCACACATTATATGATTATGTACCAGTACCGTGATTAGGATTAGCAAGATCAAAACCCTCAATTCCCTATGTACGCTTCATGCCACATGCCTTGTTTGCACCTGTTATTTTACCACCTTTAGCTTACCTGAACCTATTGTTTCGTCTGAGTACCCCTAGTAGCAAACGTAGTACCGAGCGGCGAGTAGTTAGTCTGAATGGCGCCCGAAAACTAACCGATTATCGCCTCGTGTTACGTGTTTATTCTTCCTGTCCCACCTTGTGAGTAAGGCAAGCGCAGCTATCATTCTTAAGGCCCACTAGTTCATCCCGTTATTTGTACCAGCTGTGAGAGTTCCATAAGAAAGGCGATGACTCCGCATATGATCCCACTTATCACCCTGTCGCTCTTCTCGTTAGCGTAGCGTACTATTGTCACTGTATCTATTGTATTATTATTATTTTGTCTTATCAATAAACACTAAATCAAACCCAATGTGTCCCAGCGTTTTATTTACCCTTGTAGCCATAGGTAACAAAAGGGGTTTGAAATTCGTCACCCCTATCGGCGACCCACGTTCAGGTTTGACACACACACTGAAGAAGCAAACCTTAGCGTGACTCACCGATTCCCTATTTGTATCAATCATATTAGTGAGTGAGTACGACTTGTGCGACTTAGAAAAATTTATAGGGAAAAAAATTTCATTCACAGTACAAAATTTTCCCTCAATGCCCAAAATAAGAAATCACACGAATCCGGTGTTAAACGCCTAGGGATTTGTCGGGCCCTAGTGGGGGCCCCTGGCTAAATGAATTATAAAGTGTTCAGGAAAGTAGAAAAGAGAATTTTACTCAAAACACTTCCAGGTAGAACGATGATAGGGAATAGTGGTGTGGTCTCTTTGGCCTGAGAGCAGGTGACGAAGCCAACCTCCTTGGGGACCTCAAAAGTAGTACCGCTTAGGCTACGTGCGCAACCTTTCCGGCAGGATCAGAACATATTCTGTGAAACGATCCTGCGGCTTGCTAAGCTCCGTAATTTCCTGGGCCTGACTCGAATCCAAAATTTGAACCCATTATGTCAGCCCTCGAGATTACGATAGCCGGGGTCGTACGGGCATTACGCTTGTGGAAGCGCGTAATGCAGCAGCGGCACGTCGTCACTGTTCTGGCGAGGTATTCTAGGATATTATGAGACTTCGACACTATCAAAATATGCACATGCGATATTGGTATTATCCAACATTTAGATTGAAAACCATTATTTAAATACTTCAGGCTCTACTCTCTCTTATGCTGTAAAAAATTTTGGAATATAAACAAAGTTGTTTTGATTATACACATTTGCGCCAATATTTGCACTGTAACTTACATTAAGTCAAGAACTTAGTCCATTTTAGAGAACAGTATATATTTTAGATTGAAACTATTTCAATTTATAGATGATACAAATTTATACAGTATGAAGTGAAAATCTGGGCGAGCGGGGATTTTGAGAAGGTTCTAATGAGCTACCGGAGCCAGAGACGCAACTTTTGGCCAAAATCCAGCCTAAATTATAACTTACCTGTTGAGCACAAACAGCCGGATCCATATAGGTACGTAAATAATGCCAAAACGGAAAATATGGGACACTTGACATTGGTTATTTGAATTTAGAAATTTTCAGGAAAACATACACAGGATACAATTTTGAAAATCTATCCTGCCACTGAATTTTAAAAATATATGTCATTTTTAGACATCGCTCCCTCATGATTTTTACCTAATATTATTTAAATCTGAATTCAAAATCACTACGAATTGAAATTTCTATAAATCTTCGCAAATCTTTCGAAATTCTAGACGCACTTTGATGTAATCTTCTTCAATTTCAGATAATGGGTTGTAGGAACGCGAAGTTTCACAAATGCCACTAATTTCGCGCAAAGACTAGGATTGATTTCAGGCACTATTTATCCATATACTTATGGCGGCGGGTGCGTTATTTACATTGTTGAACAACTAACTGTTGAAAACATTACCGAAATATTGCAGCATATATACGAAGACATTTGCGGTTGCATTTTTAATCTCAGCGGCTCGCGAATATTGTTAGTCTGCGCTTATGGATCTCCTTCAAACACTAACGCCAATAATGAGTTGCTACTGGAAACAATAAAAAATTTACCATCGCTCCCTTATGACAGACTGATTTTAACTAGTGATTTCAACTATCCCGCCATAAACTGGGCAAACCTAACAGGACCATTCGCTAGTGACGATTTTATTTCAGTTATTAGTGAAGCTGGCTTAACCCAATATGTTCGCGAACCAACTCGAAAAGATAACCTTCTTGATCTTGTTTTCTGTGATACTGACGGCATCATTAGTGATTCTTCTGTCGCTCCATCTATATCCAACAGCGATCACGAAACCGTTACTTTTACCGTAAATATCCAGATTTCAGCCCGTTCACTCAGGCAATATAAAACACCAAACTGGCACCGTGGCAACTGGGCTTTCATCTGCAACTCCCTAACTGTGACGCTAGCCAGCATTGCTCACACCACTACACTAAATGTTGCCTGGAATATCTTAACCACCGCTATTAACAACGTGGTAAAAAGTATTCCCAAGCGCCGTAGCTGCGAATACCTTTAACCGGTTTGGGCAAATCACGAAACTAATGAATCGATCAAGCGACAACGACGAGCTTTCAAACGACACAAGCAACACAATACACAAGCATCTTGGGACAACTATTACCATGCTACTCAAATCGCCAACAAACTTGTTAAAACTTCAGTGCGGGAATACGAAAAGAAATTGGCCGACAATGTAAACAAGAATCCAAAAGCCTTCTACGCCTACATTAATCGAAAAACAAAGTCTAGAAAGCGGCCAACTGCGCTAAAACTCAACAACAATTTAATCACTTCGGATCAACAAATCGCGGTGTTTCAACAACCACTTCAGCAGGTTTTCACTCAGGAACAATGCATAACACTACCGGCCTATAATCCGCGCACAGAAAAAATTATCAATACTGTCGTTATTAGTGACGAGCTGGTCTCAAGGAAAATTGCTCTTTGTAAAATCGGCGCATGTCCCGGCCCTGACAACATATGCAATCGTTTTCTAATACACACCAGATACACCATTGCTAACCCTCTTCGCCACCCTTTTGAACTTAGCATTGCACAAGGTTCTATACCCACTCAATGGAAATTGGCCAAAGTTGTCGCTATTCACGTCTGGCTCAATGCTCGACGTAAACAATTACCGTACAATTAGCCTTACGAGCTCATGCGCAAAAATTTTAGAATCGCCGATGCGATACAAGTGCACTTGGACTCTAACCGACTACTATATAGCTCACAGTTTGACTTCTCCAAGAAACGTTCGTGCGAACTGTTATTGATAAAATTTACTAATACGATAACACAAATCCTTGATCAAGGAGACTCCGTTGACACTATTTTCTTAGACCTACAGAAAGCCTTTGACCGAATCCCCCACAAAAGACTTCTACATAAACTACACGCGTACGGCATCCATAATCCGCTTCTACAATGGATTAGCTCTTGCCTCTGCGAGCGAAAACAATACGTATCAGTTGGTGAAGCGACCTCAGGTCATAGTGTCGCACACAGCGGAGTCATACAGGGCTCAACTCTAGGTCCACTGCTTTTCAACATCTTTGTAGATGACATTGACGATCACATCAGCTCATGCATCTTCAAATTTGCAGATGACACCGCGATCTGTCGTCGCATCTGCAAGAAGTACCCGCCCCTAGGCTGCAATGATCTTCAAACAGATTTATATAGTGTACAGGGTTGGTCACAGCATTGGATGATGAAATTTAACGTTAGCAAATGTAGCGTCCTACACCTCGGCCACAATAACCCCAACAGCAATACTTTCTTGACGACGAAACTATTCCATCCAGTAATAACGTTAAATACCTCGATGTTACCTTCAGTAACGACATGAAATTTTCTGCCCATTGCAATAATATTGCCAATAAAGCCCATCAGTCAGTTGCTCAAATACGACGATGTTACAGATACATCGGAACCACATCTCTCGTTCAACTTCATAAATCACTAATTCGACCCCAAGTCGAATATGCCACTTGTTGCTGGACACCTCATCTTAAAAAATATATCGACACCATTGAACGCGTTCAACAAGCGTCAACTAGAATGGCTCCCAATATACGAAATCTCAGCTACAGCGAACGACTACAAGCTCTTCGTCTCCAATCCCTCAAGACAAGGCGCTTAAGAGCAGACCTAATTATGCTGTTCAAGCCAACTCATGGGCTCTACAACTTCGACTGCTCATCACTTTTTGACATCGTTTCTTCTTCCAGTCCTCGTCGCCACCACCTTCAGCTACGTAGCAGGTCGAAACGCCGTCTTGATTGTCGAAGATACTGTTTCACCAATAGACATATTAGTGCATGGAATTAGTTTCCCTCCTATGTGGTGTCAGCCCCAACTCTCAAAGCCTTTAAATCAAGATTGCATCAGTGTGACGCCGTCTAGCTGGCTGTTGCTCCTGCCGCTGTATCAAATTTTTAGGAATGCCTCGCGGGAACCAAAAATCGTTGGTTGCGTCGACTTCTCTACGGAACAAAACAGGCAAACCAATCGAACAGCCCAGCTACGCAACTCCGTGGATGGAAGGTACGATTATATATTACCCTAAAATTCTGTCCTCAGTTTCCTAAATTCAGGGCCTCTGAAACAAAAATCACTCATACCTTCCCTTGTAATTCCCCAATTTTCTTCAATAAAAAAGGGAAAGTCCATTAACCTACTAGCTGTGGACAACCTAAGTCTCTTTACTTAAGCTACACAGGGCCGGATAAATGGAACGGAACAACCCTATCGGTTGGTTCCTCCACCTGAGACCAAACCAAACCAACCAAACCATTTACCATACCGGTTGAAGTTGGTCCTTCTACCCCTTTAGTCTTCGAACTCAGGGGGCCACCGTGTGGGAATTAATATTAGCAAGGATCTATGGCGGCTGGTATCCCTATTTCTTGTTCAGGCGGCGTTCGCCTTTAATACATATCTATTACGCTGATTAAAATTTTAGCAATGCCGTGCAATTATGCCGAGCATTGCACATTCTTACCCAGCATTTATATTCGAATCAACAGCAGTGTCGGAACTTTCAGCCGAACATTGCATCGCTTTCCGTTGAAATTCAAAATGAAGGCAATAGTGTCGGCATTTAAAGCCGCACACCGTTACCGCCTCCTTTCATATGCCGCCATTCGGCTATAGGGCCCCTACCGTCAATATATACGTACACGTTCTAATTGCTTATTTTAATAATAGCGTTGTGATGAGGCTGTCTTGAAATCGGTTGATTCGACATCTGCAATATAACACGACTCTGCGAGAATTGGTATTTTCCACCCCGCATTTCATTGCAACTCGGCTGTTTTACGCTAACATACTGCGATTGGCCGACGTTGACGCCGAGTCATTATAAATATCTATATTAGGTATTAGAAGCACAACTGGTTTTTAATTAGTGTTGGTAGTGTTCGAATGTCGGATGTCATTTATTATCGTCATTATTCTTGTATTAGAAATTATTAATTCACATTGGATATAGTTTTACGGTTGTTTACCAGGTGTTATTATTTAGGCACTCGCTGAACCCTTGGCCGCTATCAAGGCACCATACTCTTAGCACTATCGCAGCGTACAGCTAGGCCCCTCTTCCCTCAAAATATTTCAATCCACTGTGACATTTCATCTTAATTTGCATAGAGCTGGTGGCATATTTAAGATTTCGATAAAACTTAAACGAAATTTTTGCTCAGATAATTTGCAAACTTCTCTAAACTAATTTGCAGATCCTCCAGTCAGCTCGTCAAAGAGGATTTGCAAGGAAGTGGAGACAAGTCAGTTTTGATCAAGGCTTCACCAGTTTTGATGAAGTGTCTTCTCTGCAGATTTCGATATAGTTTAGTTTTCTTGTTCAATTTTTACCTTAGTTCTACGTCAACTGTTAACCTCTAAGATTTGGTATGTGAAATAATTTTCCGTCACTGCTTTATGATCCCAATGGACGCTGAGTTGGTTAGGTTTTGCTTCAAGCTCCCACCAGCTTGAGGCTTTCATGCCTACAGAGCCTCGTCTATCATAAACCTATGCCAGTGGTAACAGTAACTTTGGGAACAGTCAGGCCTACTGACCATTTGATAACGGCCTCGTGTCATTTTATTGGTTTTCATGATGTAACTTTTCAACTGATCACCAAACAAGAACCCCAACCCCAACCAACACACAACACACCGCCACCACCGAAGAGAGAAGCCAAAGCATCCTCGTATTAACTATAAGAAGGCACTTCCGTCCTCGTTCTCGGGGGCTTACGGTCCCACGACCATAGACTTTATGCTGCTCTTGCTCTAGCCTCTGATCTGCTCAGCTTAGGAGAATGTGTTTTTGTTTGCGAGTATTTATCCAAGTCTCGCTATTAAAACTTACTGATAACTATGAAAATAATGTTATTACACCAAAGCATCCTCGTATTAACTATAAGAAGGCACTTCCGTCCTCGTTCTCGGGGGCTTACGAGCCCATAACCACAGGCTTTACGCTCCCTTTGCCATAGCCACTGAGCTGCTCAGCTTAGGAGAATGTGTTTTTGTTTGCGAGTATTTATCCAAGTCTCGCTATTAAAACTTTATTGAAAACTATAAACATAATGTTACACAATAAGGCATCCTCGTATTAACTAGAGGAACGCACTTCCGTCCTCGTTCTCGGAAGCTTACGATCCCACGACCATAGCCTTTAGGCTCCCCTTGCACTAGCCACTAAGCTACTCAGCTTAGGAGAATGTGTTTTGTTTGCGAGTATTTATCCAAGTCTCGCTATTAAAACTTTATTAAAAACTATAAACATAATGTTATACAAGAAGGCACCCTGGTATTAACTAGAAGAACGCACTTCCGTCCTCGTTCTCGGAAGCTTACGATCCCACGACCATAGCCTTTACACTCCCCTTGCACTAGCCACTAAGCTACTCAGCTTAGGAGAATGTGTTTTTGTTTGCGAGTATTTATCCACATCTCGCTATTAAAACTTTACTGAAAACTATAAAGATAATGTTATACAAGAAGGCACCCTCGTATTAACTAGAAGAACGCACTTCCGTCCTCGTTCCCGGGGGCTAAATACTCGATGTGTCTGCTTGAAGCCTCCACGTTTAAGCGTTTTACGATCCTGTCTTAGCTCGCGTTTGTACTGCTTCATTTCACGACGCTCGAAAACATCGTATTTAGCCATTTTGACTGCGACTTGGGTACGTTCGCTAAACGACATCCCAAGAAGAAACGGATACGCAGTTTCGTCGACTGTTATTCTATAATTAAAAAAATAAAATTTTTAAACAACAGGCGTCTAGATTTAAAATAAGACTTGGTGATGATGATAAAACAAGTAGCTTATATACAACTACCGTTGGGTTTTACCGCAACAAATAATCCACCATTTTTATAAACATTACAACAAACAGCAAACAATGGTAGCATACTATTGTACAATAGCACATAATAATAGCATATTTTCAAACATATAGTTTCTTAGTTGTGTCTTTTACTGCTTTTAATTGTGTCCGAGTCAAAGATGTGGTGCCAATGGTCTAAACACGTTTTTATATTATGCGTCTTTCACAAGGAAGTGTGTGCAGCTTTCTGGCTTCGTAAAAGGGTACTCTCGTGTGTAACTGGTTTGCGCTGCAGTATGCAGTTACGCCATTTTTGTAACAGAATAAGAATACTTAGCCCGATTACAACGTGTATGATGTACCTGCATGTTACAGGCACTCAATTATGCAGAAGTGTAACGAGTAGAACCTAAACTGTGTAACTGCGTTAGCTCAAAAATTCCATCACACATCTTGCATCCCCTAAACTTCAGAAGAAATCTGCGCGACTGGTCAGATCCGAATAATGTAATGTTTCTGATGCTTCCAGTAATAGTTATAGTAACTAAAAGTATTTAATGAGGCACCAGAAAATTTCCTATTTATATATCTCACCAGCTACTGAAAAGTTGTCAAGTTAGCCTTGGCCTTAACTCGTAACGAACTCGGTTAAATGGATGCAGTAGCTTAAACTAAATCTTTAGCATATACTTTAAGCTGTCTCTAATCCAAGGTTGTGCTATTGTTTGCCTCGTAGACTCGTAGTATATATAAAGTGTAACATTTGTGATTGCACTATGAAATTTTTTGGTTATATTTTGTTTTGTGTTTCTTTGCAATAAAGGTTATTGCAAATGCGGTAGTACTTAGATTGAGCCGCTGCGTCTGACTTCATATATATTTCACCAATGTGTCAATGATTTTATTACATATAATCTATAGAATGTAGACCGAATAACTGTATTGAATTTGTACGTAGCATCCTGCGCTAACATTATATCTTCATTACAAAACACCTAGTGTTGCTTAGTATACGGACTTCTTTATCTAAAGCGTTAATGGTAAGAACTAAAATATGGTATGCTGTACAAAAATATGCGAAAGTAGGCTTCCGTTGAAGCTATTTTTAACCGTATTTTTGTATACTGTAGGATCCACAAATACATGTTAGATTCCATATATGTACGCCATGATTGTTGAATATTAAGACTTGGTTCATCGCTGTACATGCTAAAATGGTTATAGTGAACAGTTGGACTTCTAAGCTATACTTGCCTCCACTCCAGGCCGGTCAACGTCCAGCTGACAGTGCACTCGGAAAATTTCAGCAATTGCGAAAAATTGCAGCAAAGTATGAGCGAAAAATGCGGGTAATTGAGAAAATTATTGGTTATACTCCTGCCCTTCCCGCTCCCTCTCCGTCGAAAATACTTGGGTATCTTAAGTTATATTGCACACATCGTAACCGAGAACTGCGTTACGTGTAACTAGGTAACGTTATGTACCTTGGTTACGCTAGTATATAGAATTACACGCATGTTACATGAGTGCATACCTGGTTATATATCATTATATACTAATTTCGTGTAGCACCGTGACAAGTCGTGACCATTGTACGCTGAGCAATAGATTAAGTTTTCTGGTATGTAACCGGGTTACGGAACAATGTAATTTGTGTGATCCCATGCTTCAACGTAACTTGGTTAAGCTGTATCGTAGCGACACGTAAGTATGTAGAATAGTGTAACCGTGTTACGCTTGTCCACCATATCACGTGTAACCTAGTTACATGTAATCCTTATGTAATCCAGTTATTCGCAGCATCACGTTTGTAATTCGATACAAAGTTGTAACTTATTTACGCGAAATAGAAGTGCACGTAATCCCAACCTAACCTACACTGTCGGGCCTATTGCTAAAGGGAATACTTTCTTTTGGTTGCATGCATATGACTGCTACAGTTAGCAATAATGTAAACTCGGTCTGGCCTAGGTATCGACTCAGGCGTATGTTCCTAAAGTGGACTTGTGTATAAGCAATTGTACACCGGCAATACTTCAGTGGCAATGCTACGGTCATTTTAATCACATTTAGAAACCCAGGAACTCATTATTTCTTCTTCAGATAAATGACTGCTACAATTAGCAATAATGTAAACTCGGTCTGGCCTAGGTATCGACTCAGGCGTATGTTCCTAAAGTGGACTTGTGCATAAGCAATTGTACACCGGCAATACTTCAGTGGTAACGCCACGATCATTTTAGTCACATTTCGAAACCGAGAAACTCTTTATTTTTTCTTCCGATAACGAAAAAGACAAAAAACCTTTTGAAATTTATTCATGAAATTTAGTTTGGAATTCCGTCTTTTATTTACGTAGCAGAGAATGGTAATTTGCCCAATTTACACATTTTATACATGGAAATGCAGAATTCTCCAAAGTTTTTTTGGCGTCATCCGATAAAGCTCCTACATTAGATTTGGTTGAGGTCATTGAAAAATGGTTATGGTTGAATCATCGAGTGCGGACTCTCGGTAAAATTCTCATATTCCTTTTATAGCGAGCCCAGCAAAATGGCTTTGGAAAGCTTGAGAATGACTAAATTCGGCTACGGCGTTAGTAACCGTGATCCGCCAAAAATACGGGTACTCGATTACATTGGATTCTTTTTAGTTTTTCATTTTCGCTGTTTTTTCACATTTTATGAATTAAAAGTCCGTTGTTTACTGTAATTTAAAATTCCGGCACCCGCAGCTCTTTTATGCATTTAAGTTATAACACAAAGTCGTAAACATATATGTGTAAATTTAGACTTAAAATCTTTGTAAACTATATGAATCTGTTGAATGGCACCCTTGTGACATGGTTTTACTATTTTTATAACCTATCATCTTGGTAAAATGAAACAAAAAAGAAGAATTTGCATGCCAAACGGAACAAGTACTGCTTATTATTGTTGCAAACAGGTCAACATCTATTTCATATTTGGCTCTAACCATAACGATGCGCCATCCTGCACAGTCTTTGTCACCAACTTTTTACCTTACTAAGTCGATTGGATATTTGAATCTGAATATTTTTTCGTAAAATAATACTTTCGTAAAATGAATAAAAAATAAAATTCGTCACTCCTTACCTTCCAAAATAAAATCGCTGCTGCAATCCGGTCAACATATTTTCGTACTCGGTATTAAGTCG
>JASANE010017642.1:0-31604 GCA_030248225.1 Trileptium ribeirensis
ATGCCTGGCTGACCTTAGAGAATACAGGTATACTAAGAAGAATTATGCCAATCAGGATTGAAGTCTCTAAACATGACAGCAACTATAATCCATCAGCCATCACACTAAACAATCCCAGCAAATTCCTCAAAGATAGCCAGAGCCAATAGCCCAACATTTCCCTCTATAACAAACTTATAATTAGTTACATAGATATATTACATAACCACTTACCTAGAACAACACACAATCTTTTAATAGCAATTCCACCATTATGATACTACCACCAAAATGCATGTGGTGCCCTTCTGGGCATAGCTGAATAAATACACATACAAACATTACAATTTGTCAATACAATAAATATAACCATAAAACTCCTCACTGTGTATCTAAAAATCAAAGTATCCAACTCCATCCACCGTAGTTATATAGCCATTCATCCAACAAGGATGCTGGATATATAGCATACAATGCTGGTTGATTGTGAAAGCAAAAATTCTCCAAAGATATATCCATAAGACAAATGGATTCTTCAATAAGAATGAATATTGCATCATCATTAATATTACACCATCCAATGTGGTGTCTTCATGCATATGCTTGTCACTGTGACTATTCCATTATTTCACATGCATTTTGTTTATGTCCACATCATATCATCAAGCAAAATAATAGTCTACTGACTAACATCACACCAATTGTAAATTCCCATATCCTCGTTTTCATCAAGTTCTCCAATAACTCCAAGGACCAGCAAAGGCCCATGGCCCATTTTGCCGGTTCGCCTTCATTACCTCCGCTGTCAGGCAAATGAACACATAAATTATCTCTTCTGCTTGCTTTATCAGCATTCTCGTGTAAAGTTTCTCCATCCCTGTTTGAAGTGTGTTTCTCTACTAGTTGCTGCTTCATCACGTGCCTGTATACTTTTTCAATTAAACTCAAAGTTGTATCCTTTCACTCCTTCTGGCAGCGGTTATATGTTGGTGCTTCCGGTAGGCACACGTACAGCACAGAGCCTATAAAGCTTGGTGGGAACAGGAATCAGTGTGTCATATATGTTACAAAAAAAACAGTTTCGTTCTTATTTTCGTCCCTTTCCTTTTTTTCTATACTGCCCACTTACTCTACATCCCCCCTTAGTTAATACTTTGCATTACGTTTGATGGGAACATGAATCAATGGGTCATATATGTTATTAGTTAATACTTTGTATCAAGTTTGGTGGGAACAGTAATCAGTGTGTCATATATGTTATTAGTTAATACTTTGCATTGCGTTTGGTGGGAACAGGAATCAGTGTGTCATATATGTTATTAGTTAATACTTTGCATTACGTTTGATGGGAACATGAATCAATAATCGTTGTTGTACGGCGCTGATCAGTTTGCAGTTTTGATGGACCTTGTACTCGCTTCCATCCTTGATTATTTTTTGGTTAACATGCAAGAGACAAACGACACGCGTCGAGGCTTGACTCCTGCAGGCCTCGGCGCGGGACACTAGACGATGGACTGGACAAAACACGTAGAACATATAACCGCTGCCAGAAAACGAGCGCTATACAACTTTGAGTTTAATTGAAAATATATACAGGCACGCTATGGTAACAAATGGTACAAAAAAGAACACTTTACAGGGTACTTGCAGAAACTTTACATGATAACGCTGATAAAGCAAGCACAAGTAATAGAATTGACGCGTCCCATTTGCCCTACAGCGGAGGTACCGTAATAACTGCAAAACTGGCCCTATGGGGCCTTCGCCGGTCCTTGACGTTTAAAAGTAACTCGAGATGAAAACGAAGGACACGGAATTTAGAATCGCCATGTTAGTCAGAGACTATTATTCGCTCTGAATGCAGCGATGTGGGACAGACAAAGTGCATGCGAAAAATAACGGACAATGACAGTGACAAAAGCAGTATGCATGGAAATAACAGTACGACATCTTGTATGGTGCAAATATTACAACGTATGACGGAATATTCAATTCCTTAATTCGAGAATCGATTTGCTTTACATATCTTTGCAGAACTTTGCTTTCATACTCAACCAGCATTGTATGAGTTATAATTCCCTTATAAGATCCCTTGTTGCAATGACGGCTATATAACTAATACGGTGGACGGAGTTGAGTACTCCCAATTTCAGATACAAATAGCGAGCAAGTTTTACGGTTAGTATCGTATTG
The DNA here is from genome assembly GCA_030248225.1 of Trileptium ribeirensis. Lineage (NCBI taxonomy): Eukaryota > Metazoa > Nematoda > Enoplea > Enoplida > Thoracostomopsidae > Trileptium > Trileptium ribeirensis. Next base: position 2,176 of record JASANE010017642.1, read on the forward strand.
TGTTTGACAAATCGTATGTTTGCACGGTGTATTTCATCCAGCAGTGCCTAGGGGCACGACATGCATTTTGGGCGGCAGAGTCTGCAATGGTGCAATCCGGCGCATTAAAGAATTGTGTGTTGTTGGAGGTAAAGTGGTTATGTACATAATCGACGTAATTACAACCAGGTAACCGGTTATAAGGGAAAAATGTCTTGGGGTTATCGGCTCGGGCGATCTTTGAGGGTTCGCCGGGATTGTTTGATGCGTATGCCGATGGATCAACCGTGGTCAATTAGATACTTCAGTCCCGCGATTCTGGGATAAATCCTCGAGGATACCCTGGTATCTCGGAGGCGTGTCAATCGCCTGGTATAAAGCCTCACGGCGAGGGCTGATCCACTGAACCACAAAAATGGGTATTTGTACTCTAACTTCTCTTGAGCCGGTGCTCGAGAGGGCAGCGGGCATGGACGCGCCCCTTTTTTGTTGGGGTCGAGGCTCTGGGATGTTTTGCGCCTCTAGGGCGTTCCCAGGGAAGCGGAATGTCTCTGTGTTGCCGCCCTATCTTTCCCATTGTCTATATACTAAATGAAACGGGGGTAATTTAATATTGATATCCCGTGTTTCGGATTTATGAGCGAAATTGCGACTGCGACTTTTCTATTGGACTAGCTTACCACCGCTGCGTGCAGTGCATAACCCAGGTAAGGTTAAGACTGAATCCATGAGTGACCTGGCTTTATTAACAGAGAATTCCTAGGCCCAAAGGGACGTGTTATTTTCTCAATGCGTGACTTCCAATTTTTGTGCGGCTGGGAGCGTTCCCAGTCGACTGCCAAACCTATGCCTAAGGAAGTCCTAACGTTCCTATGGGGACCATGTAACGAGTGGTCAGTACTCAATGAGAGCAATGACTCAGGTAAGCTTAAGATTTTACTGTGTGCTTATCCGAGCGTGGTATTTGAAGAGGCTCCCGTCAACGACGGTTCCATTCAAACGACGTCACCAGTTTTTGTATGGCCTGAGGTCATCCTCAGGTCAATTGCTTCCAAGCCCTTCTTGGGGAATCTTTCTCAACGCCAGTACTTGTCGTACCAGCCCTAATGTAAATAAACTGACCATTAGCCTGTTTAATAACAGCATGGTTGAAACTTGGGTTATTCCAAGTGGTCATATGCAATTGACGGAAATGCCAATACAGGTGTACTCGGTATCCTTTATCGTCGCTGGAGTGATCCTTTTTTGAGTGGCTTGGGGTATCCCCAAGTCTGTGGGCTCCGGAAATATTTTCATATTGCACGGACTCAGGTACCTACGGTGACTACATACTCGGCCGGAACTAAGCTGGCCAGGCCCTATGTAAGTAGTGACGCCCCTAACGTTTATATTTTACGGGGTGTTTAATCGTGAGATACTTGGGGGCGGAAGCAATATGTATGCAGGCTTTTCCATCACCAGCGCTAATTTTTGTTAGCCTGGGATAGATCCCGGGCGAGTCTTCACGCTTGGAATTTCCTTATAGAGAATTATGTAAGGAAGGAAGCAACTTCTATATAGTTTCTAAAGAGGGCTAGTTATTTTAAGCCGAATTTTCCTACCGATTTTCCGACGATCCCACTAAAAAGGTCGAAGTGAAAGAGCACGTTGTAGAGTTTGTGTGCTTTCCTGTCTAAAACCTAAGGGGGTACTCCTCCCACTATGACAATGTCGGCCATGAGGGCTTTATTGGTATGGACTTTGCACTATTTGGAATTGCACTAAAATTGGTACGTAAAAATTAAGGGAATTTGGTGCGAGTTCGGTGGTGCTTCTCCGAACCGATGTTATTATTTTCCTTAAATTAATTACTACACGGGATAGCCCATGTATGGAGCTATCCAAACATCCTGGAGGAGCATTCCTCTGACGTTTAGTAATAAATTCTCAAATCGGTCCAAAATGACATATAGTTATCAGGGGTAATATCAACTTTGGATCGCTCAATGTTTACCGGCTTAGGGTCCCGGTAGATTTTAATGAGTTTTGACGGTAGTTCAGTTCAGGAACTATGGTAGAACTAAGGGAGGCATTTGTACTACCTGTGGATCGGGTGTTATTGAGCTCTAAAAGTGGTCCAAAATAGCAGATTTTGGCTGGGGGCTTAGAATGAATGAATGAATGAATGAATGAATGAATGAATGAATGAATGAATGAATGAATGAATGAATGAATGAATGAATGAATGAATGAATCAATCAATCAATCAATCAATCAATGAATGAATAAATGAATGAATGAATGAATGAATGACTGAATGAATGAATGAATAAATGAATGAATGAATGAATGAATGAATGAATGAATGAATGAATGAATGAATGAATGAATGAATGAATGAATGAATGAATGAATGAATGAATGAATGAATGAATGAATGAATGAATGAATGAATGAATGAATGAATGAATGAATAAATGAATGAATGAATGAATGAATAAATGAATGAATGAATGAATGAATGAATGAATAAATGAATGAATGAATGAATGAATGAATGAATGAATGAATGAATGAATGAATGAAGAGAAATCAGAATTCAAAAAGCTGGAATATATAAATCTCAAACTGAATCTGAACCCTGAATATATATACGACCTAACGGGTCATCATGCCAAAATAAAGAAAAATCAAAAACTCAGCGATTAAGTCGTTCTGAAAAATTTGAGGGTTTTGCTCTCATCGGGTCTGAGGATAATCTTTTATCAGATCCGAGCTAATTTGGAAGGGTGACGGAGGGTGCTAAAAACGGCATTTTGTCCCGAGTTTTGGTCCTAATTGGTCGCAGTCGTTATTTTGGATCGTACTATATCCTAATTGATTCAAATGTAACTTAGAGTGCCAACTTAATGTCCCCCTAGTAACTTGCCACTACATGACTATTTAAGAGATTAATCATGCTCGTATTCACAACCTTGTTGATACTACCTTAGCTGATTGAACTTGGTCCTGTGAAGTCGATAACATGGCGTATTTCCGGTTCGAAAGAGGCGCACGGGTTCACGCTAGCCGGTGGTTCCTATGAATTTACGCACTCCAAGTAAAGTGTGACACCTTAGGAAATTTTCGATATGCACAATGTGACAAATCTCGATACAAAAACAATCAGTACAAGCCGAACACTGCGGTTCCGGTCTGTTCTATGATTATGATAGGGAGTGGTTTCACCGATTTCGAAGCGTCAAGCGTCGCCCGTTACGGGTCTTGTGTAAAATATTGGTTAGTATCCAAATGCATTCAGGATTCCAGGAGGGAGACACAAAACGGCGAACAAGTTCAAAATAAAACTCAATGTCTCTGGTTGCGACCATTCAGCGTGTTGTTTGCAAAATGAAGGGGATTGAGCCACGCCAGAACCTAGGATGCATTTGGAAATCGCGGTATTCTGACGCGATTCCTGGTGAGTTCACTAATGTCCGTGAAATAATGCATAACTATGAATTACTGTATGATCGCGGTGTAATTTGTGAGCTGGGGCCGAGTAATTTAGCTATTATATGGTCGCTATTTATGTCACTTAGGCAGCCGAAGGTGACTCTGAGCTAAGGAAATTGAGTTTTATTTAACAATAAGAAGTTGTGCTTAACACACACAAAAAATGGGTCACAAAACATATATTAACGAAACGGATCAAGTAACACATTGCATAATATTTATCATACAAAGAGAAAGCCATGAAACAAATCCGATGAAGGTCACAATAAACGTTCAGTGCTGAGGCACCCCAGTCAATTTCCAAAGTGATTTGCTGAAAAAGAACTAATCCTAAAATTTTGTGTATTGACCCTGGTCGGGTCATGCTTCGGCTCGAACGCCTAGCCTGTGGGCAGAGTAGGGCCCGGAAAGGCCCAAGTCCTTTACCGAAAAACGTCATTCGTTCGGACCCGATCGCGGTCCAGGCCCCGAATGTTCTACTAAGATTAGTAAATTTTATATGCGTTTCAAAATTCCAAAAATCCTAGCAGGTGGTTTTCAAAGTACAGTTAGTTTTCTATTAAATTTATAACCGCGCCCAGCTCAGGCAAAAGTTCCCTGACACCATAATTCAGCTGAATACGCTTGAAAGTTTGGATCTGTAACATCCAAAAGTTGGTTTTATGTTCAACCTATGATCACGGGGAACCAGAAAGACTTCGACCAAAATATTGCATCTCAACTTTTGCGCGAGGACAATGATTAAATGTTGATAATTTCAAGACTCAGTTGGTGTAGCAAGTCTTGAACGAAAGAGGATACCTTACGGCGGACGGAAAAGTCAACTCAAGGAACATCTCGTTGCTACTATTTAAACTTGAACGTTTTAAGGCGATTGTAACCTACTTCAGTACCTAACCTCGGGGAAATTACACTCTCTTCTTGTTGTCCTAGCTTCCCACACCCATACTTTCATCGTCGATCCGGGCAGGGAGCACCAGCTACTACCCCTTCTCGTGGCACTGGACGCCGACGAGGATTTCTCTGACGGCCATCTAATCCATCACGCGAAAAGAAATAGAAAACATGACGATTAAACTAGCTATGTTAACCACGGAGCTGGTCAGTAAAGACAACCGAACTCCGTGGCATCGAAGTCCAACTGATTCGAAAATTGTGTCTGTATTGTAGCATAGAGATTTTGCGTGGTCCAATCAGGAATAATTTTCTACCGTCCTCCATTTTTGTAAAATCTTGCTGATCGCCAATCGAAAAAGTTTAAAAACTTTGGGATTTGGCGCTTACCGTAAACCTGTGTTCCGTTTAGGGAGACGCGAGAACAATGGAGGGACATCTGCTAATTTGGGCGAAGGTCAAAATTTCGCCCTTTTTTCTAACAATTTTAATCTTGTTGTTTACGTCTGGCAATCCAGACGTTCCCAAGAGCAAAACAATGCTAATCATTGAAATATTAATTATTAATATAAAATTCCTAAAATATTGATATTTAACTACTAATTATTAATACAAAGTTCCAAGATAATAGTTTACAAAACTAAATCCATTGTCTAGCTGTGAACCCGACCCAAATCTGTTCATCGATGTCCCATACATGCCATGTACGAGCGTGCAGACATTGCACGTTGTTATCAGATCTGTCTAAAATGAGACTATTTGGTGTGTGAAGCTACAAACGAATCTCAGCCGTCTACCAATCCCTTAGTTTCACCCGCCAAATAGAGCAAATTTTCCATGCAATCCCCATGTAACTGATGTAATAACAGATAAACATTACACGTTTACCAGTTAGTCTGGGTTTTTGTATCTTGGTTTTAAAATTTCATGGATACGAGGCCGCTTAACAAGTCCCCCAGGGGGAACACGCGGCCGGGCTAGACTCTCCCGGGGGCCAGGGGCGGGGCACCCCCAGAGGAACCACCTGCCAAAGGGGTACACTCTCCGGGACCCGCTGGTGCCACCGCAGGGTTAAAATCTGCCCCTATCCGTCTATACACCTATGTAATTGTACGGAACTAAATCTTTCAAAACTTATGAATTTTAACTATAATTTGTATTTATTTCCTGCATATTTCTATATAATAATTATATAAATATATAAGTCTACGTTCTCTGTGTAATATATATACATATATAGATGAATGTCTGGCTTTTGTCTCTACTTATATTACATATTCTTTATTAATTATTAATATTACTAAAATTATTTAGTTAATAAGTCTAATTAAAATTGAAAACACGGAGGGGAGGACAGAGAGAGACAGACAGAATGAGAGGAATAAAGAGAAAGGACGAACGAGAGAAAAAGAGAAAGACAATAAGGGCCGACAAAGCCAAGAAACCACACAGTGAGCACAGAAACAAATCAAAGAGGACACAGATGCAACAGAAAACAGAAGAACGACCGAAAAGGTCGACATAAGAGAGGAAGAAAAAGAAAAAGAAAGAGAAAAGACGGGGCCTGGGAAGGGTGTGGGGGCAAACGATTCCCGGGGAAATTTCGACGGGCTTGGGCAAAATTCGGTCCCAGGACGAAAAACGTTTCCAGTTGATACCAAACACCATGCTATTAAGCCAGTACTAGGTCCTGACCCACGCGGGCCTATTTACATGTATTAGTATAGGAAGCTTTAGCAGGCTCTCCTGGCCTAACGGCTGGGTGGAACGATGCACCAGGGCAATTGTTGAACTCGCCATGAGAAGCCGATTCAGATTGAGATGCTCTTGTCCCACGATCAGAAGCAAGGAAAGTAGTGAAATGATGGAATTAGAGAGAATCTTATCGAAGATGGAGGCGCTAATTACGCCTATCCCGGGTTAACGGGAGGGCTGTCGGAGACCCGCCGGGTATTTTCAGAGTCTTCTCGACAAGATAAACACAATGAGGTGTGTTTTGTAGACTTTTGTGTTGAAGATAAAATTTTCGATATTTTGTGCCCACTCTGAGACTTATTTTGGGGCGTACATTAACGAGTTACTACGGGTCAACAGAAGGTCGGATAATGACCCGCCGCACATCTTTCTGTTCGCCAAAGATAATTGAATCGAATAAGGGGTCACATGCCAATATTTAGGGCTATCAGAAAAATAATACTATTTCACAAAATGGAGGAAAACTAAATGTTAACTCGCATAGTATACAATAGCAAATGACATGCACGATAGGGGGCGCGTTATAGCGGATGAACGGCTGGGCGCATAAAGACCTGCCAGAGCTCGTTGGAATACTTAATGTCTGGGCGATACAATGGTGTATAATGCGTTCACCGGAATTGCTTCTAAAACAGAAGGGTACAATAGGGGCACTCCTGACCGAGTGATTTTAGCAAGAATGAAAATTATGAGTGAGCTTTCGCCGTTGTCTACGTACCGACGATAAGACAAGATGTAACACCATGATACTCCTGGGTTGTAGATTGACCCCCAAAACGCCGATTCAGGACTTTAAATAGACAACCGTAAAGAGTTATAAACTCGACGATGGCGTTGATTCGGAGGCGATTTGGTCCGCATCGGTTCGTATTGAAGCCGTAACAAACAAGACAGGGTATTTTGGATCAGAGATGGAACGGGCTAAAGTTTGCCCTAGATTTGGGAAGACAGTAGGTACCAAAAGAGATTTGCGACATAGAAAAGTGATGCAATCAAATGATGACAACAACCCTACCTAGCGTAGACACCGGTTGTTCCGACGAGTAAGATATGAATTTATTAATATAACTCGACAACCTATGAATCGAATTTGTTCTACTAGACGTCGTTAGGAAACCCAATGAATTTTTTACCGAAAATTATTCGGGGCAAGATAAAGGCAAGCAGTAACCGGCTCCGGCTCGTTGGAGCCGCGTCCGGTTTATTCGTTTACCAAAATCCAAATTTGTTGTTTTCACATTGGTCGTTGTTTTCCTGTAAGCTCAACCATGCAGAGAAGTTCTGATTAAGCTAGATAAAATTAACATTTTGATATTTCATTACTCCTCAGTGAATTTTAGTGTCGGTGCTGTTTGTCGTTCAGCGAACAGCCAGTGCCGTTCGATGCATGGCGAGCGGCCGAGAGGCCTCCTATTCCCGGACGGTAGTGATTTTGATCTTACGTGTTTAAGAAACTCTCCCTATATTATGACCTGGTCAAAGTCCCTTGAGATCCTAAAATTTTCCTATAAATAGGTTCTCTTAATTTTTCCTGAATTCCATACCCGCGTAGGTGGAAAGATACGAGATATGCGACAGTTGAGCGTTTCGACATAAAAGCAAGCGGTAAGCCAAGTTGAAATTTTGTGATAATGCCTCTGTCAAAGCGTAAAATTGGTTATAATTAAACGTTATAAAACTAATTGCCTACATGATATAATGAATAGACGGTATTAAAATTCTATTGGCAGTCACCAGCACTGCGTTATGTGTATTGTGTTGCCATTTTTTCACAAAATCGCCTACCGAACCTGTATTGCCATGTGTATAAGGTTTACGTCGTTGGTATGCCATTCTTAACACACAGAAGTGGGTAAGTAGATGATTCTGTTTATGATGATTCCGGGAGTCCCGCGGGGGACCGGAGTATGTTTTAGAGGTGGTAAATATTCTATATTTATAGAAACTCATAATTTTTCCAATTTGCTCTAAAATTAACCGCGATTATAACCAATGTATGCCAATGAGTGCAACACTGCGCTTATATATAACATCGAGGCCGCAATTGAATCGTTGTGAAAGTTGTCTAGTTTCGGGTAGGGTGAGGCTTTGGATAAGGTTTCGCAGTTTGTAATATTAAGATTAGGCTAGGGAACTTATTGATGAACGTAAACACACTTGTTGAGAAAGCTGATAATCTCAAGCAGCAACACTTCTAAAAGCAGCATTTAGACGCGTATGTCGTCAGTGTCATTAGTTAGTTTCGCATAACGTCTGATTGGACATGAGATATTAGTTTGCTTTGCAAGGTTTCTTAAGAAACGGTGCAACATACCGTAGACAGCTTATTGGTTAGCGTACGCGTTGTTATCTGTTCTACCCAGATTCCAACCCTGGTGATGGTGAGTGTTTGTCAAACATTGCACGATACACAAATTTATTCTTATGTTAACGGGTTGATGGTAATAATTTCCTTTTAGTGATACGAAGAGTTCATCATGAACACTTGGTGATAGCAGGTGACAGCGTTAAGTGAATGTTCTTTTGTTACAACAAAGTCCGTTCTTAAACGAAATACCAACAAATACTGACTCACTGAACGTCGCCGTTATCAAAACATTGAAGAGTGCAGTATGCTAGCGAATAGACTGGAAACCTTTTAGAGATCACATCATCATAGTTCATAGATCAGAAAAATTTGAAAAATCTAATAGGTTATTAAAATTTATGCTTTGTTCACCAACGAAACTTTGTGCATGGTGTCAACAGAGGATTGTATTTGGGCGCAGCTTAAGTTTATTCACGTATAACACAAACACTGAAGACAAGTTGACAGCTGTCGGATGTGGCAAACTGTTTCTAACATCCGGAAGAAACAGTAGTGATTGTTCAACATTGTAGTGGTTACAATTTAGCAGCTGTATCTAAGAAAATTAAACATAGAATTCGCAACAGTTACTAAAAATGCATAGGTATCATACATTTTTGGATCTGTGAATTTTTTTAATTTTGCCTGATAGATTATTTCGTCGAGTACTTATTCTGCCCAGTTGAGAACAAATTTGTGAGTCTGTATGTCTTGATCACAGTTTTTGCGGAATAGAGTTTTATGAAAAATAAACGTCGCAGATGGAATTTCGCTGCCGATGGTGTTGCGCATACTGTTTAGAATACAAAAGTCACATAAAATGCAATCTTACGGATGCCAAAATCGCAACAATATTAAGCGCATCCGCGTCACGTATAACAGCAAGTCGTTCATCGCATTGGGAATCCATTGCTGTATTGAATGTGAACTGCTGCGGCCATGTATAATAACAATACTTGTCATAAAATTCTTGTGAATTGCCTAGCAGTTGACATTCTGCTGCTCTGGACGCTGAAATTCATCCAAATATAACAAAATTACAAAATGGTATCTGACTACACTTTTACCTAGTAACTAATTGTTCTTGCTTCTAGAGATCAATCTAGTTATAACCTAATTTACCTGGCGATTGCTTCTCAAGCTTTAGTTGTAACGTACTTTTTTGATGTTTAACTAAAGTGAACGAGCGAAATATGTAACACCTAAATATACATTATGTGTAAAAAATAGTACTAAGAAACAATGTCCATTATAGTTGACTGAAATGGAGTTTTTACAATCAGTTTTACCAGAGTTCGACCGGACTGCTGTAGAAGCTAGCTTTGAAGTCGTTTGCAGTTAAATCTGAAAAAATATACGATATATGTCTGTATTAAACTAAAATTTACGAAGCTGAGAGTTTTACCGCCATTAGAAGTTGTGTTTGAAGTATTAAATGATATTGTCACATACGATTAATATTGCATAGTCTAACAAATAATGTTTGGTGGCAAAAAGCAGTCTCGCAGAAATTCACTATAGGGAAACTATTTTTTTTGCATTTTCAAAAAACTTATGTTGATTTGTTTATAAAATCTAACTGATCAAAGCTGAAATTCATAAGCAAACTTAAACCGCGTCGCCTCCCATACTCTTTTGAAATTAGCGATTGGAAATAGCTTGTTCAGTGAACACGAAATCCACAGAATTATATAAGAGCAAAATTGGGGCTTTAGGTAATGCATTCAAAACGTAAATGAACAAGAAATAGACTGCTAGATGATTGCTTTTGAAGTGTTAGCGAACATTTTTTCTCGACCAAAGGTTAAGGTCGTGAATTTTCTATTTTGTTATCGAACGTAAACAGGACATTTTTCGTTTTATAACCTTGTTCGAGAACTTAATAATCTACTGTTATAATTAACACCGTTTGTATAATAACTCAACTGATAATTTCCGGAATGGCAGAATTTCCGGAATTTACTGTGATTGAACGATGATACTGGTTTATAAGGAATGTCCGTTCGAATGTGATGTTCTCGAACGTTTTCAGTTTAATATATATATATTGAAAAACAAGTATTAAAACAATGAACGTGCGAATATAATGTTCGCAAACGTTTTGGGTTTCATGTGTAAACATTTTTCTTTGCATTACTCTTGATATTTTCGACATCTTACTCGTGATTAAATTAATTGAAGTATGGGTCAGTGTTCGCTACCCAGTATTATATCACAACTTCAATGTTCGCGAACAGGTTTTAATGGGTAATGGCAAACGCGCTAACTTATCGAGCAAAACATTAGTGACGTTCACGAACACCTTTAACTCGGAAATGTTAATATTAAAGCGTTGACTTGCAATTTCCACCAAAATACTCTTGCACGTCGATGGTCGAATGATGTCATGGTCGCGAACAAGACATACACATTTAACGATATACTGTATTCGGCCCCCGGATTATCATTTAAAATTTGATTAAGATTTATTTGTATTATTATTTTAACATATTCTAGTTATGGACACACGTTCGCGAACAATAAACGAGCAGTCAATATCCTTTTTAGTATTAACATTGTGTTAGGACATAAATGTGTGTTCGCGAACAGCTTGATCTCAACGGTACATTATGTTAGCTATCAATTTTTTTCGCATAAAGAAAGCTCGGTCTGTTTCCACACAAAATTTAAAGAATTGTATACATCATAGAACTGTTTGCGTACCATTCAGATCGTTAAGAATATCAAGAATTGTGTTAGCATAACGTAAAATTTCAAATTACAAGCAGCTTGTTTAGCGTTAAAGCAATAGTATTACAATTATAACTCCAATTAGTAGCATAACAAACAAACGGATAAGGTTATACGAAAGCGAGAAATGCATTCATGATACAATACGAGACAATGGCGCTACGGATGGTCACTTCACCACGATAAAATTGACTCAGGGCGCGTTAGGGTGTCAATTACCTGCGTCTCGGGCCTTGTCGAGTCCATGACGGACCTTAATGAGAGTAAGGGCAAACGTGACAGACCGGAACGGTCCTGTTACAGCTATTGGTTCCTTTATCTTTCATTTCCGCTTTATTTCTAGATTTCTTTTGTTCTATAATCTTCCTGGTTTCACGCCGGATTTGCTTATGCTGCGAAAAACACTTCTTTTACGAGGTCCACTGTCAGGATTACTGTTTGTATATACTTCTCCACTGATTCTGCTTTCTGCCAGCGGACATCGCTAAATATTTGTTTATTTCAAGTTTAGGGGCTGAAGAATAATGTATGCCATGTCGTTCTCGATATACTAAGCCTACGCCTTAGTCTTAGCCTAAGCTAGGGTCTCTATATGACCCATGTACTAAGTCGAAGCCTAAGTCGGGGCGCTGACGCCCCCGAACCCCCACTCTAAGCTGTTTTTTCTAACGTCATAACGTCCGGCTCTTAAAGTTGACATGGGCCATCATCACTATCAAGATAAAATATGCTAAACTATCGGTGAAATGAAGGAGTAGCCGTAATAACGTAATAGCTGTATCCCGTGTAATCTGCATTTCGTCTAGAGCGGAAATCATCATCATCTAGGTAAAATGATGCTAACCCTTAGTTAATTAAAGAAATATCCATAGAAACTGACCTATATTTATACCCCCGGGTTATTTAGCATTTTAGGTTTTAGTCACTCCTCCATACAGCTATTAACATGATAAAATGTACAATTTTTTCCTATTACATCTCCGAGAGTACCAAAAAATGTTCAGCAACATAACAGACTTGCAGCTTTTGCGGAGTTTCTAGCGGGCACACATTAGTCAGCCCAACACACATTTATTGTATATTAAGAATTGTGTGTAAGACGAAAATATAAAGCAATGGGTGTGTGTTTGCAACCAGAAAAGCAGCCTTATAAACCTTTTAATTTTTTTAGTTAACAATGAAGCCAAACATTCTTATTGTTTGTGCGGAGCTGTTGGGTTTCTATGACGCAAATTTGATCAAATTTAACACATTTCATCTTGTGCGTTTGTAATTGTTTCAGTTAAATGTTCGGTCATACCCAATCGTCGGATATACAACAACTCAATTGAAAATGACCTCGTATGTATCCTAGGCGACACTCCTTAATCGTTCAAGCGTAGTGAAACAAGAAAATTTATATTCAATCTTGATCTGTATCTACGCTAAATTGAACGCATTATTGAAATTACTATAATATTGTGGATTTGTCCATCTATCTAAGGTTAAATTTATATCCAGGGTGTCGAGAGCTTTTGTGCGAAAGGATACACATTTCTCTGTCACCACTAAGATTGGCCATCAACCATCAGCGTGCGCAGAATTTGCATTTGGCGAGGGAACAAAAAATTATTAAAGTTCTAAGTCTGATCCGGTCCATAAGCTAATCTTATGCTCCATCTTTTTAGGTACATACGATCATGCTATCAGCGACTGATTCAAACTTCTATTTTTGGATTTTTTAAAGTTGTTGCAAATTTTAATATGTCTCAAATGAACTGGTGTGTCTAAATTTTGTAACGTGTCACAGCAATTTAGTTTTATCACCTAACTGGCTGATCAAAATTGAATTCAGATAAAATTACTATAATATTTAATTGACAATTGATGATGTTTTTCGTTTTAATTAAGGCGCGTTCACACGCTTAAACTTTTTGCTCAAATTGAACTCAAAATTTGTCAAAATTTGAGAACAAAATTCAAGCTTAACCTTTTTCAAGTGATGAATCTTATCGGTGATTAGCCACAGCAATATCTTTGAAAAGTTGGAACAGTGTTCACACATTCAAAATTACCGAAAATCCTATAAAGATGCTTTCAAACCTTGATCGAAATTTGATCAAAATTTGTGCTCAAATTTTGATCAAAATTTGAGCAAAAACTTTGAGCACGCCTTTAGGATTCGTTTTAATTAATTTGTTGTGTTTCTAATTTTTTTAATAACGTGCAAAGAATAAAAAAGACATGAATTTTTTTTAATTATTTTGAAACATCAAACAGGTAGATTTTATTTTATTAATTTTTCGGTTTGTCGTTATGAATAATCACGAAGAGTACCAATATCCTATAACGGTTACTTTTTATGCGTCGTTTGCATTATAAAATGCCAAACTTGTGGAAAATTTGTGCACTTACAGTCTGTTCAACAGTGTTAAATATTATAGCGTACAGAGTACTACCGCTACTAAGTATTTGTGCGGCAAAATGTCACAGCAACTAATCGCAACACCGAAACAGCAAATATCTTAAAATTTTTGAAATTTGCTCCAGAAAAATACTTATGAATATTCGTCGTTTTAGCCGAGTCTTGCAGACATTTAGTTTCTGTATAGAGTTATTAAAATATTTTAGTCAGACGTACAGGGTTGATATCTGCAACAGGGTTGATATTAAAATCGTACAAAATTCTATATTTTTGAGTAAATGTCAACTACTGTTTTCTAGAAATAAACGCTTATCCTGTTTACGATTTTCGTATATAAGCACAAAGCTTAAAAATTTAATAAAAACCTCAGTTGTCATACTTTATACTAGTGTTTGCATATTGGGAAAAAATGGTCTTATAGCCACACTTATTTTTTAGCCAACCGACAGCTCCACACAAATGAGCAGTAAATCGATGTATTTTATTACATTTTGATATCATCACTAAAAAATTAATACCCATAGGTCGTCGTCGTTAAGCACCAAAATAAAAATACGAATTTAAATCATAGATAGTCGGCTCAGATATCACCGCGGCGTATAAACTGTTTCATCTGCATAGCTTTTATAGGTTTCACCACACAAATCGGCAGTGGAACATATATTTATAACATTTTGATTTCAGCGATTTCAATACAGAGACGTCTCAGTCGGCAAATACCCAACCGCCTTGGAAATAGGACTTTATCTGAAAAACTCCAAAAATGCAAAAACAAACATCTAGTAGACCCTGAAGTCTAGATGTGTATACAACAAAACAGCCATATATTAAACGTCACAAATTATGTGTCTGAAAATAATGTTTGGAATGTCAAGGTCACCACTTTTATCTTAAACAAAGCTAGAAGTGGCAACATGCGCAACTGTTGGACTATACGTTTTCTACAAAATAATATTATGGTTATCCTTCATTTCAACAAAGAAGTTGTTTATATGCAAAATGCTGTATTGTTGCACATTCAGTTCACTAAGGCCCGACAGTAGCTGCAAAAATATCGTTATGCTGTCTGCAGGTTGATTAGCTAAAGACCAAGCTGTAATTAGAAATTTAGACCGATAAAGTTCTTGAAACATATTTTCAGATATAACGCCCGATAGTAGTTACAAAAATATCAGTATTTATAGTTCCAGATATAAGGCCCGATAGTAGTTACAAAAATGTCAGTATGCTGTCCTTAGGTTAATTAGCTATAGACCAAGATGTAATTAGATAGTTAAACAGTTGAAGTTCTTCACTCATAATTCCAGATATTACAAAGTCCACTGAGAAACATATGGACTATATCATTAGCAATTTGGTCTTCAGCTGATGTAAAACTATACAGAAGCGCCTAAATCTGAGCAATACTCAACTGCCGTGACAACTGTATCATAATTAATGTAATTTAAAAAAGACAAAACAATACGCATCTGAGACCTGCCGCGTAACCTAAAACTAGCCTCAATGTGAGCAATACTCAACTACCGTGAGAGCTGTATTTTAATTAACGAAATTTGAAAAAAGACAAAACAAAACGCATCTGAGACTTACCGGCTACCTAAAACTAGCCTCAACGTGAGCAATACTCAACTACCGTGAGAATTATATCTTAGTTAATGAAATTTGAAAAAAGGCAAAACAAAATGAATTTGAAAAAGGCAAAACAAAATGCATCTGAGACCTGCCGCGCAGACTAAACTAGCCTCAATCTGAGCAATACTCAACTACCGTGCAAATTATATCATAATTAATGAAATTTGAAAAAAGGCAAAACAAAACTCATCTGAGACATGCCGCGTAACCTAAAACTAGCCTCAATGTGAGCAATACTCAGCTACCGTAAGAACTGTAACTTAGTTAATAAATTTTTAAAAAAGGCAGAACAGAACGCATTTGAGACCTGCGGCGAAACCTAAAACTATCCTCAATCTGAGCAATACTCAACTACCTTGAGAACTGTATCTTAATTAACGAAATATGAACCAAAGCAAAACAAAACATATCTGAGACTTGCTGGCTACCTAAATCAAACCTCCTGACCAACATAAACAAATAAGGTGAGCTATCTTATTGAGCGCAGCGAAGCGAAGCGTTTTTGTTTTCGTCGGTGGGTAAAATCACAACGGTCTGTCCGTCGGTCTGCCAGTCCGTCAAACTCCTCAATAACTACTGGACCGATATGATTTTTTTTTGTTTGAAAGGTCCACTACAAGAGATATAGTTTCTGTCAAAATTTGGTTTAGCTAATTAGTAATTAACTAATTAGTTAATCGTGTTAGCGTATTTTTAGCATTTTCAAACAAAAATTCCCTATTTTTCAATGAATTAGTGTAACGTTGTTATTTTGATACGTGCACTACGTTTCGACATGCTGATTACGAATATGGTTCTTATTACTATTCAAGTTTTGAAAACATGCCAATTGGTTAATTAGCTAATTGTCAATTACTGATTAATTAGTTAATTTTTTGAAAATCTTCAAATTGCTCAGAAATGAAAAAAATTGCTCATGGCGGTTTTCGATGTCGCTGGTCATGAATATGGCATTTTTGCAGATCTAAAATTTGGCCGTATATTCTAATTAATCAATTAATTAGCTAATTAGTTAATTTTATGAAAATTTTAAAATTACCCCAAAATTACTGTTTTTTCCTCTCGGTGGATTTTAATGTCGCTGGTCGTAAATATGTCGCTTCTAAAGCTGAAAAATTTTATCATGTAGGCTAATTAGATATTGTGGTTTGTCATGTATCATTTTTGTATAGGGGATTTCACATCAATTGTCGAAAACATGATACTTATTATAAATTATATTAAGTTTCCTTGCCTCTTAAATGCTCTTTTATAAAACAAGAAACATAATTATATCAAATGAGGTATAATAAAATTATTTCCCAACTACAACAGCCAAGAGCTCCTCGGTTCGTCACTGTGAAGCGCCAAAAGTAACTATATTCGGTTTACTTTTGTTGGTTTGATTATTTGCTGCTGATAGCAAATTACACTTCTCATGGTCCGATATTTAAAAGCATGTTTAGTCCTCGTGTGAGGCGACGCACCCCACCACCTGGAGCCCCACGTGCCCAAGACGCTCACGAAACCCTGAGCAAATTCGCTTGGCAAACATTGAAAAATATAGAGAAAATTGGCAAAAATTGAAAAATATAGCATTTAACTAGGGAAGATTGCAAGAGTTTAGGAAAATTGTGAAAAAATACGAGCATACAGAAATTTCACCCATTTCACCCTCGTGCTCTACCACCACGTGTTATTGACCGAACGAAGCCCACCTGTAGACCCACCACGGGTTATTCACCCACCGAAACCCCCTGTAGATCTACCACGGGCTATTGACCGACCGAAGCCAAGCTCAGGATCAGTTTAAGTTGCGGCGTTTTAAAACTTTTAAAATTATATATATGGCTCGAAAAAACAACTCTGTTAGCAACACAACGTATGATGCTAGTACAATATCAGATTCGTGATGAAATTATTATGTTATTATTGCCTTCTTTACCTTTTTCTGAAACGAAGCCTACAGTTTATTTAATCATCCACACACATATATACACATTTTGCATAATATTTTCCATACTATTTATTGTACAAAATAATATAAATAAGTGTTACGGATATGTATCGAGAGCATCGCAAGAATTACGCATAATTCCGCCGTATTTGGGTAAAATCGAGACTCCCGAAACTCACAAAGCAAAATCTGAAGACCCTGTGTGTTGTATTATTGTTACACAAAAATTGCGATATGCTTTGATAGTTGAGAGCAGGCGGCGATCGTCAGTCTGCCTGTTTCTTGGCAATTTCTGTGAGCTATATACACAGCCACAATAATATAATCAAGTCGGAATATTTTCTTTCATTTATCGTTCCTCAGTTTCGTTTCTGCACCAACAAAACTTCTGTGTTTCTCAGGCTATAGTCAGTTTTTTTGTTCGTACTATGTACATTGCCTGAATATAATGTTTAGCATAATGTATTAAATATACCAATTTTTTAAACTAATTGTACGAATATATTTGCTCGCATTTTCAATTTTAGAATAATTATAGCCCGATAATTGTCAGATAGTCAGCCAACATTAGAAGATGGAATTTTTAATGAAATATTATTCACCAACGGAAATAAATCCTACGCTTTAGTTCCCGATCGGTTTATGATCATATCAAAGTGCACCATTATATTTTTTGAATACTTTAAATTACATTAACATAAATTTCCTCAATACTTTCTTTTACGCTATTTATTCATTTTATCTTAAAAACTAGATTATATCTGAATGTTTTAAATGAAAGAACAGAAGTGAAACTTTACGTTTTGGTGCCGAAAAAAATTTTACTTAGCTTTCACTTTGAACAATTCGTTATGCTTAATTATCTGACTTGTTTCAAACACTTCACACTAACGCAGCAGCGGCGGCGGAATTAATCTTTTTTTGAAGTGACCTAGAATTTTCAAATCTAACAGTTATAAACTAATGTCTAATATTGATCCTTCTTTCATTCATATTTATGTATATATATCTTGGTTCTGACATGCTTTGTTGTCATTTATGACCAATGCAGCTCTCCTTCTAGAACGTACATAGCTACCCAGCCGCTAAATCTTATTGTTGTTGAACGCACTATTTTATAATGTAGTAGCCATAATAGGCAGATTACCCTACCATACATTCATAGGTCGGAACTAACAAGCTACGTGGATTAATTTTCACAAACTTTCAATCAAATATCTACGATATCACAAGTTCGGCTGCAGAAAATAAAGCTTTGGTTGAAATTTCTGAAGAAAAAGTACCTTATATTGTTTTTCGTAAGAGAAATAGGTCATGTTGGTTTCTAGTGTTCGCTGTTTACATCGATTTCGAAATATTACTAACGTAGTAGCTAAAGAAAGCATATGGCCAAGATCATTTGACAAAATTTTAGCAACGCAAACTCTTAGTATACTTTTTGCCAATAGCTATCTCTTTCAGCAGTTTTCAGACCATAACCGTGCGTCGTGTAAAAGAATGCACCGCTCACGTTACCATTCAATGAAAGTATATTGTCATTCGAAAACTTCATTTTCCTATAAACTACTAGATCCTACACGATTACTGACTGATTTATAGGCGTTAAGCATGGTCCTACTCATCAATATATATTTTTATCAACATCACAGCTAAATGGCCGTTTTTTCAAGACCGCTTGAACAAAAATAAACGTCAGAGACTAAAAATTGTTCTCATAATAGTTATACATTTTGCTTCCATTAATAGATTCATTTAATCAAAATTGCTCTCATTAATAGTTACTTAAAGCAATCCTGAATTTCTGTAGTAAAAACTTCGGACTGTGCAAATAGTATATTATGATAACATATGTTTTACATGTCTACACGGTATGGTACAGAGAAAAGAAAAGCCGAAACATAGGTCACAATTGTACGTTTATTCATCTAGGCTTTAGATATATCTTCGCAATTCTTCGCATGTATCCCACATAAATATGAATCTTCGCAATTCAGTAAATTACGTATATTACGCCAGTAGTTTCTGCGTCCCTTGGATTTAATCTATGCAGTATTTGCAAAAAAGCATCAATTATATATAACATAAAATTAGATGAAAAGACTGGCGCAAATTTTGAAAATTTAAAAGAACTTATAATTTGCCCGAATTTGATAAATTATCGTTTTTGCTTATCCCCACTTTTTTGCCAATTATCTCCAGCTTTTGAGTATAACTGACCCCAATGTATGCCCATTTCCTACTAATTTTGCCCAGTTTTTGACAATTTTCAACAAGTTTTCTTTGGGCCTTACGCTGAAGGGCTGTGAGGCTAAAAAGGGTGAATATGGCATAAGGGTGGAGGTCTGTTGTTCACCTAACACCCCTTTGAACTCCTATTGCATGTATTGCGCAGTTTCATTTTTGCCTCACCGAACGCCGTAACACTTTGGACTGCGCACTATTCAGAAAGCTAAAAATTAGCATATATAAGCAACTTCCATTATAACAAAATAGAATCCCTATTTCTAATGAATCCGGAAGTTAAAATCTCAAAAACAAATAGAATCCTTATTTTTAATAAATCCAGAAGGAATAGATTGTCAAAAATCTGTGTTTAAAACATGATTACCTGAGACTTGTAAATTGTTATAATTTTCATCAAGTAATTTGCACTTCGTAATCGAATCATGAAATGAATCATTGAATTGCACCAACAATATATTTATTCGAGATCATATTGTTCAATTGATTTCTTTCTATAACAAATTTTAAGTTACATTTCATTGTTTTTTATTTCTTTTTGTTAATTTAGTATATTGAATATTAGCGGAATATCTCAGCAAGCAACCAGCCATGGACGCCATCAAGAAGAAAATGCAAATGATGAAGTTGGAGAAGGATAATGCGTTGGATCGCGCTGACGCTGCTGAAGAGAAATTCCGCCAATGGACAGACAAATGTGAAAGGGTAGGCCTTACAGTCATGTGAGAATATTATATCTATCTTATCTTTGTAATGTCGAATCTTCACGCATTACGATGACTGTGGGTACCCGCAATCAGTTTGAGACCGTGGTTTCAGTGTAAAGCTAGCTGCTGCTGAAGAGAAATTCCGCCAATGGACAGAGAAATGTGAAAGGGTAGGCCGTAGCGTTATGAGAGAATATTATATCTATCTCATCTTTGTAATGTCCAAATTCCTCGCATCACGATGGCGTTGGGTACCTGCCATCAGCTTGAGATCGTGGTTTCAATCTAAAACTTGCTGCTGCTGAAGAGAAATTCCACCAATAGACGGACAAATGTGAAACGGTACCCCGTACAGTCATGCGAGAATATTATATCTATCTTATCCTTGTAATGTCGAATCTTCACGCATTACGATGGCTGCGGGTACCTGCCATCAGCTTGAGACCGTGGTTTAAATGTAAAACTAGCTGCTGCTGAAAAGAAATTCCTCCAATTAACAGGTAAATGTGAAACGGTACCCCGTACAGTCATGCGAGAATATTATATCTATCTTATCCTTGTAATGTCGAATCTTCACGCATTACGATGGCTGTGGGTACCTGCAATCAGTTTGAGACCATGGTTTCAATGTAAAACTAGCTGCTGTTGAAGAGAAATTCCACATTGTGGACAGACAAATGTGAAAGGGTAGGCCGTACAGTCATGCGAGAATATTATATCCATCTTATTTTTGTAATGTCAATTCTTCACGCATTACGATGGCTGTTGGTACCTGCCATCAGCTTGAGACCGTGGTTTCAATGTAAAACTAGCTGCTGCTGAAGAGAAATTCCACCAATGGACGGACAAATGTGAAACGGTACCCCGTACAGTCAAGTGACAATATTTTATCTATTTTATCTTTGTAATTTCGAATCTTCACGGATTACGATGGCGGTGGATACCTGCAATCAGTTTGAGACAGTTGTTTCTATCTAAAACCAGCTGCTGCTGAAGAGAAATTTCACATTGTGGACAGACAAATGTGAAATGGTAGGCCGTACAGTCATGCGATAATATTATATCTATCTTATCCTTGTAATGTCGAATATTCACGCATTACGATGGCTGTGGGTACCTGCAATCAGTTTGAGACCATGGTTTCAATGTAAAACTAGCTGCTGCTGAAGAGAAATTCCACATTGTGGACAGACAAATGTGAAAGGGTAGGCCGTACAGTCATGCGAGAATATTATATCCATCTTATTTTTGTAATGTTAATTCTTCACGCATTACGATGGCTGTGGGAACCTGCCATCAGCTTGAGACCGTGGTTTCAATGTAAAACTAGCTGCTGCTGAAGACAAATTCCGCCAATGGACAGACAAATGTGAAAAGGTAGACCGTACAGTCGTACGAGAATATTATATCTATCTTATCTTTGTAATGTCGAAACTTCACGCATTACGATGACTGTGGGTACCTGCAATCAGTTTGAGACCGTGGTTTCAATGTAAAACTAGCTGCTGCTGAAAAGAAATTCCGCCAGTGAACAGACAAATGTGAAAGGGTAGGCCGCACTGTCATGCGAGAATATTATATCTATCTTATCTTTGTAATGTCCAAATTTCTCGCATTACGATGGCTGTGGGTACCTGCAATCAGTTTGAGACCGTGGTTTCAATGTAAAACTAGCTGCTGCTGAAGAGAAATTCCGCCAATGGACAGACAAATGTGAAAGGGTAGGCCGCACAGTCATGCGAGAATATTATATCTATTTTATCTTTGTAATTTCGAATCTTCACGCATTACGATGGCTGTGGGAACCTGCCATCAGCTTGAGACCGTGGTTTCAATGTAAAACTAGCTGCTGCTAAACAAACGAAATCAATCGTACGAGAATATATTTATCTTATCTTTGCAATGTCCAAATTTCTCGCATTACGATAGCGCTGGGTACCTGCAATCAGTTTGAGACAGTGGTTTCTATCTAAAACAAGCTGCTGCTGAAGAGAAATTCCACATTGTGGAAAGACAAATCTGAAAGGGTAGGCCTTACAGTCATGTGAGAATATTTTATCTATCTTATCTTTGTAATGTCGAATCTTCACGCATTATGATGGCTGCGGGTACCTGCCATCAGCTTGAGACCGTGTTTTAAATGTAAAACTAGCTGCTGCTGAAAATAAATTCCGCCAATGAACAGACAAATGTCTAAGGGTAGGCCGTACAGTCATGCGAGAATATTATATCTATCTTATCTTTGTAATGTCGAATCTTCACGCATTACGATGGCTGTGGGTACCTGCAATCAGTTTGAGATCATGGTTTCAATGTAAAACCAGCTGCCGCTGAAGAGAAATTCGCCTGTCGACAGACAAATGTGAAACGGTAGGCGGTACAGTCATGCGAGAATATTATATTCATCTTATCTTTGTAATGTCGAAACTTCACGCATTACGATGACTGTGGGTACCTGCAATCAGTTTGAGATCATGGTTTCAATGTAAAACTAGCTGCTGCTGAAGAGAAATTCCGCCAATGGACAGCGAAATGTGAAAGAGTAGGCCGTGACTGTAAAATATTCGAGAATATTATATCCATCTTATTTTTGTAATGTGAATTCTTCACGCATTACGATGGCTGTTGGTACCTGCCATCAGCTTGAGACCGTGTTTTAAATGTAAAACTAGCTGCTGCTGAAAATAAATTCCGCCTGTGGACAGAGAAATGTGAAAAGGTAGGCCGTAGCGTTATGAGAGAATATTATATCTATGTAATGTCCAAATTCCTCGCATTACGATGGCGTTGGGTTCCTGCCATCAGCTTGAGATCGTGGTTTCAATCTAAAACTTGCTGCTGCTGAAGAGAAATTCCGCCTGTGGACAGACAAATGTGAAATGGTAGGCTGTCCAGTCGTACGAGAATATATCTATCTTATCGTTGTAATGTCCAAATTTCTCGCAATACGATGGCGACGGATACCTGCAATCAGTTTGAGACGGTTGTTTCTATCTAAAACAAGCTGCTGCTGAAGAGAAATTCCACATTGTGGAAAGACAAATCTGAAAGGGTAGGCCTAACAGTCATGTGAGAATATTATATCTATCTTATTTTTGTAATGTCGAATCTTCACGCATTACGATGGCGTTGGGTACCTGCCATCAGCTTGAGACCGTGGTTTCAATGTAAAACTAGCTGCTGCTGAAGAGAAATTCCGCCAATGAACAGACAGATGTGAAACGGTAGGCCGTACAGTCATGCGAGAATATTATATCTATCTTATATTTGTAATGTCGAATCTTCACGCATTACAATGGCTGTGGATACCTGCCATCAGCTTGAAACCGTGGTTTCAATGTAAAACTAGCTGCTGCTGAAGAGAAATTCCGCCAATGAACAGGTAAATGTGAAACGGTACCCCGTACAGTCATGCGAGAATATTATATCTATCTTATCTTTGTAATGTCGAATCTTCACGCATTACGATGGCTGTGGGTACCTGCAATCAGTTTGAGACCATGGTTTCAATGTAAAACTAGCTGCTGTTGAAGAGAAATTCCGCCAATGAACAGACAAATGTCTAAGAGTAGGCCGTACAGTCAAGCGACAATATTATATCTACCTTATCCTTGTAATGCCGAATCTTCACGCATTACGATGGCTGCGGGTACCTGCCATCAGCTTGAGACCGTGGTTTAAATGTAAAACTAGCTGCTGCTGAAAAGAAATTCCTCCAATTAACAGCTAAATGTGAAACGGTACCCCGTACAGTCATGCGAGAATATTATATCCATCTTATTTGTGTAATGTCAATTCTTCACGCATTACGATGGCTGTTGGTACCTGCAATCAGCTTGGGATCATGGTTTCAAAGTAAAGCTAGCCGCTGCTGAAGAGACCGCCAATGGACAGACGTCCGCCAATGGACAAGGATAGGAATGGACAGACAAATGTGAAAGGGTAGGCCGTGCATTCATGCGAGAACATTATATCTATTTTGTCTTTGTAACTTCGAATCTTCACGCATTACGATGACTGTGGGTACCTGCAATCAGTTTGAGATCATGGTTTCAATGTAAGACCAGCTGCGCCGCTGAAGAGAAATTCGCCTGTCGACAGACAAATGTGAAACGGTAGGCCGTGTAAGAATATATCTATCTTATCGTTGAAATTCCAAAATTCTTACGAATACGACGGCGACGTACAACCAGAACCAGATTTAGACTTCTATCTCGAACAAGCACAGCTGAAGAGAAAGACACATCCACAAAATACAAAGACAAAACAAAACAGTCATGCGAGAATATTATATCTATCTTATATTTGTAATGTCGAATCTTCACGCATTACAATGGCTGTGGATACCTGCCATCAGCTTGAGGCCATGGATTCAATGTAAAACTAGCTGCTTCTGAAGAGAAATTCCGCCAATGGACAGACAAATATGAAAGGGTAGACCGTACAGTCATGCGAGAATATTATATTTATCTTATCTTTGTAATGTCGAATCTTCACGCATTACGATGACTGTGGGTACTTGCAATCAGTTTTAGACCGTGGTTTCAATGTAAAACTAGCTTCTGCTGAAGAGAAGTTCCGCCAATGAACAGACAAATGTGAAAGGGTAGGCCGTACAGTCATGCGAGAATATTATATCTATCTTATATTTGTAATGTCGAATCTTCACGCATTACGATGGCTGTGGGTACCTGCAATCAGTTTGAGACCGTGGTTTCAATGTAAAGCTAGCTGCTGCTGAAGCGAAATTCCACCAATGCAAAGACAAATGTGAAAGGGTAAGCCATACAGTCATGTGAGAATATTATATCTATTTTTGTCTTTGTAATTTCGAATCTTCACGCATTACGATGGCTTTGGGTACCTGCCATCATCTTGAGACCGTGGTTTCAATGTAAAACTAGTTGCTGCTGAAGAGAAATGCTCCAATGGACAGACAAATATGAAAGAGTAGACCGTACACTCATGCGATAATATTATATCTATCTTATATTTGTAATGTACAATCTTCGCGCATTACGATGGCTGTGGGTACCTGCAATCAGTTTGAAACCGTAGTTTCAATGTAAAAAAACCTGCTGCTGAAGACAAATTCCGCCAATAGACAGACAAATGTGGAAGGGTAGGCCGTAGGGTAGGCCGTAGCGTTATGCGAGAATATTATATCTATTTTGTCTTTGTAATTTCGAATCTTTACGCATTACGATAGCTGTGGGTACTTGCCATCATATTGAGATGCGGTTTCAATGTAAAACTAGCTGCTGCTGAAGACAAATTCCGCCAATGGACAGACAAATGTGAAATAG
Source organism: Trileptium ribeirensis (assembly GCA_030248225.1). NCBI lineage: Eukaryota > Metazoa > Nematoda > Enoplea > Enoplida > Thoracostomopsidae > Trileptium > Trileptium ribeirensis. Next base: position 27,581 of record JASANE010017642.1, read on the forward strand.
TAGACCGTACAGTCGTACGAGAATATATCTATCTTATCTTTGTAATGTCCAAATTTCTCGCATTACGATGGCGCTGGGTACCTGCAATCAGTTTGAGACAGTGGTTTCTATCTAAAACTAGCTGCTGCTGAAAAGAAATTCCGCCAGTGAACAGACAAATGTCTAAGGGTAGGCCGTACAGTCATGCGAGAATATTAGTATCTGTACCTTATCCTTGTAATGCCGAATCTTCACGCATTACGATGGGCTGGGGTACTGCCATCAGCTTGAGATGCCGTGGTTTCAATGTAAAACTAGCTGCTGCTGAAGAGAAATCCCTCCCCAATGGACAGCGAAATGTGAAAGTGTAGACCGTACAAACATGCGAGATCATTATATCTATCTTATCTTTGTAATGTCGATACTTCACGCTTTGCGACGACTGTGGGTACCTGCAATCAGTTTGGAACCGTAGTTGCAATGTAAAACTACCTGCTGCTGAAGGGAAATTTTGACTATGGACATAGAAATGTGAAACGGTAGGCCGTACAATCATGCGAGAATATTATATCTATCTCATCTTTGTATGTCCAAATTCCTCGTATTATGATGGCGTTGGGTACCTGCCATCAGCTTGAATCGTGGTTTCTGACTTCCTGCTGCTATTTGGCCTGTGGACAGAAACAAATACTAAAGGTAAACGAACCAGCTTGAAGACTAGAATCCATCCTTCTTATGTCGAATCTTCACGCATGACGATGGCTGTGGGTACCTGCCATCAGCTTGAGACCGTGGTTCCAATGTAAAACTAGCTGCTGCTGAAGAGAAATCCCTCCAATGGACAGACAAATATGAAAGTGTAGACCGTACAGTCATGCGAGAATATTATATCTATCTTATATTTGTAATGTCGAATCTTCACGCATGACGATGGCTGTCAGGTACTCTGTGAGTACCGGGCATCAGTTTGAGATCCGTGGTTTCAGATCCAAAGCTTGCTGCTGCTGAAGAGAAATCCCTCCAATAGACAGACAAATATGAAAGTGTAGACCGTTCAGTCATGCGAGATATGTCTATCTTATCTTTGACGTCGAGAATCTTCATTACGATGGCGTTGGGTACCTGCCATCAGCTTGAGACCGTGGTTTAAATGTAAAACTAGCTGCTGCTGAAACGAAATTCCTCCAATTAACAGGTAAATGTGAAACGGTACCCCGTACAGTCATGTGAGAATATTATATCTATCTTATCCTTGTATGTTGACCTCTACGACATTACTACTGGCTTGCTGGTAACCTGCAATTCAGTTCGAGACCATGGTTTGGTTTCAATGTAAAACTAGCTGCTGTTGAATAGAAATTCCACATTGTGAACATACAAATGTGAAGGGGTAGGCTGTAACACCAGGGCCAAGAATATTATATCCATCTTATTTTCGTAATGTTATTCCCTTTCTGCTGACGTTGGTGTTGGTCCTGCCATCGCTTTAGTTTTTTTTTTTGTGGTGGCTGCTGCTGAGAGAAATCCCTCCATGGTACTGAATGTGAAAGGGTAGATGTACAGTCATGCGAGAATATTATATCTATCTTATATTTGTAATGTCGAATCTTCACGCATGACGATGGCTGTGAGTACCCGCAATCAGTTTGTTTGAGACCGTGGTTTCAATGCAAAGCTAGCTGCTGCTGAAGCGAAATTCCACCAATGCAAAGACAAATGTGAAATGGTAAGCCATACAGTCATGTGAGAATATTATATCTATTTTTGTCTTTATGTCTAATTTCTCTCTTCCCGCATTTACTATGGCTTTGGGCACCTGCCATCATCTTGAGACCGTGGTTTCAATGTAAAACTAGTTGCTGTTGAAGAGAAATGCTCCAATGGACAGACAAATATGAAAGAGTAGACCGTACACTCATGCGATAATATTATATCTATCTTATATTTGTAATGTCGAATCTTTACGCATTACGATAGCTGTGGGTACTTGCCATCATATTTAGATGTGGTGTCAATGTAAAACTAGCTGCTGCTGAAGAGAAATTCCGCCAATGGACAGCGAAATGTGAAAGAATAGACCGTACAAACATGCGAGAACATTATATCTATCTTATCTTTGTAATGTCGAATATTCACGCATTACGATGTCTGTGGGTACCTGCAATCAGTTTGAGATCATGGTTTCAATGTAAAACTATCTGCTGCTGAAGAGAAATCCCTCCAATGGACAGACAAATATCAAAGTGTAGACCGTACAGTCATGCGAGAATATTATATCTATCTTATATTTTTAATGTCGAATCTTCACGCATGACGATGGCTGTGGGTACTTGCAATCAGTTTTAGACTGTGGTTTCAATGTTAAACTAGTTGCTGCTGAAGAGAAATTCCGCAAGTGAACAGATAAATGTGAAAGGGAAACGGTAGGCGGTACAGTCATGCGAGAATATTATATCCATCTTATCTTTGTAATGTCGAAATTTCATGCATTACGATGAATGTGGGTACCTGCAATCAGTTTGAGACCGTGGTTTCAATGTAAAACTAGCTGCTGCTGAACAGAAATTCCGCCAATGGACAGCGAAATGTGAAAGAGTAGACTATACAAACATACGAGAATATTATATCAATCATATCTTTGTAATGTCAAATCTTCAACGCTTTGCGACGACTGTGGGTACCTGCAATCAGATTGAAACCGTAGTTGCAATGTAAAACTAGCTGCTGCTGAAGACAAATTCCGCCAATGGACAGACAAATGTGGCAGGGTAGGCCGTAGGGTAGGCCGTAGCGCTATGCGAGAATATTATATCCATCTTATCTTTGTAATGTCAAATTTTCCCGCATTACGATGGCGTTGGGTACCTGCAATCAGTTTGAGACCGTGGTTTCAATGTAAAACTAGCTGCTGCTGAAGAGAAATTCCGCCAATGGACAGCGAAATGTGAAAGAGTAGACCGTACAAACATGCTAGAATATTATATCTATCTTATCTTTGTAATGTCGAAACTTCACGCATTGCGACGACTGTGGGTGCCTGCAATCAGTTTGAGATCATGGTTTCAATGTAAAACTAGCTGCTGCTGAAGAGAAATCCCTCCAATGGACAGACAAATATGAAAGTGTAGACCGTACAGTCATGCGAGAATATTATATCTATCTTATATTTGTAATGTCGAATCTTCACGCATGACGATGGCTGTGGGTACTTGCAATCAGTTTTAGACTGTGGTTTCAATGTTAAACTAGTTGCTGCTGAAGAGAAATTCCGCCAATGGACAGCGAAATGTGAAAGAGTAGACCGTACAAACATGCGAGAACATTATATCTATCTTATCTTTGTAATGTCGAAACTTCACGCTTTGCGACGACTGTGGGTACCTGCAATCAGTTTGGAACCGTAGTTGCAATGTAAAACTACCTGCTGCTGAACAGAAATTTTGACTGTGGACATACAAATGTGAAACGGTAGGCCGTACAATCATGCGAGAATATTATATCTGTCTCATCTTTGTAATGTCGAATCTTCACGCATGACGATGGCTGTGGGTACTTGCAATCAGTTTTAGACTGTGGTGTCAATGTTAAACTAGTTGCTGCTGAAGAGAAATTCCGCAAGTGAACAGATAAATGTGAAAGGGAAACGGTAGGCGGTACAGTCATGCGAGAATATTATATCTGTCTCATCTTTGTAATGTCGAATCTTCACGCATGACGATGGCTGTGGGTACCTGCCATCAGCTTGAGACCGTGGTTCCAATGTAAAACTAGCTGCTGCTGAAGAGAAATTCCGCCAATGGACAGCGAAATGTGAAAGAGTAGACTATACAAACATACGAGAATATTATGTCAATCATATCTTTGTAATGTCGAAATTTCATGCATTACGATGAATGTGGGTACCTGCAATCAGTTTGAGACCGTGGTTTCAATGTAAAACTAGTTGCTGCTGAAGAGAAATTCCGCAAGTGAACAGATAAATGTGAAAGGGAAACGGTAGGCGGTACAGTCATGCGACAATGAGCAACAGACGCAACCCGACCCT
>JASANE010017643.1:0-42676 GCA_030248225.1 Trileptium ribeirensis
TTTGACCATACATCAATTTAGCTTTGACTGGCTCGTCAAGAAACCATACTATATATTTTAATAGGAACAGCGATAAAGATGACTCGTGATGTTGCTTTTTGCGTGAGTTCTATTTTTTAAAACAACTTTGAGGAATAAGTTTGATAGCTAATTGTTAAAACTTTTGATATGTACGATTACCATTTACACCATGCTTGGAACTTAAGCGGGTATAGTTTTCAACTATTTCAAAACTATTTTTAGTTGAATAGTCCAAGTTTTGATCAGAGCACAATATTTTGTACAATAATAACGTATAAAATGTTGGAAGCTGTGTATCAGCTTATGAACAGCTGATTAAACTGTATAAAAATGTTTTAAATACAGAACGGGCATCCAGTTCTAGGCAGAACAGAGTAAAAAATTTTTGTAATATAAAATTTCGCGTTGCAGTTGTATTGTACATCCAAGGTGAAAAAAATTATCTTTTCCACAAATACGGATCCATAATTTATTGGTCGATAAACTAATCTCTGTTGCTACGTTATATCATGAAAATTAGGTTTCAAACGTAATGACATGGCATAAGTATAAGTTTACAACATAATATTTTGCGGTTTAAATTAAATTTTACAATAGTTATAAAAAGAAACGAATTGTACTACACTTTCAATTTCCGACTCCATGTGGTTTAATTTGCCTTGGTAAATTTTTATTTTTCCACAGATAAAGATAGTATGTTTTTAAATCTTATTCCTACGCTAAATATTTGATAAATTGCGTAAAAAGCCTTCCTATAAATTGTTTTAATGTCAATAAAGACGTATTAATACTCTTTCTGAGGCCATTAGTTTAACACTTTCCTTTAAAAATTGAAGTTTGATAGTTATCATCATCAACCACATTAGGTAGGTAAAGATTTCGGTTCCCTCATGTCATAACTGTTGACAAAATTTTGCAATAATTGGTTTACGAATTTTTCTCACTGTATTTCCGCTGAAGGTGTTCTAATAATATACGATTTAGCAACAGCTGCAGAGGCCGCAATGTAATCCTCTTCTGTGCAAAATCCGGTGTTGTTGGTTGGCTTCATTCTGAAGTTTACCTACAACTTTCATTATTTCTTTAATTAATGTTTGCTGGGATCTTTGGCCAATAAAACCCAGCGGTAACAACTTTTTTAGTAAAATCAGAGGAAAATCTTTAACTTAAAGGCAGTTATACTATATACCTGGTATTTATAAACATAACTGGATTCATTGCGCATTGAATTGTTAAGTGTTGGGTGTAATTTCACTTATTATTTACGATCAACGGTGTCTGATTTGGTGACTCGGCGTGAATCTGAATTGTACAAGTCAAGAATAGATAATAGAAATAACAAGGAATAAGTTTTGTACTCAGAACAAGGCCAAACTTAGTTTCATCCTAGTAATAATCAGTATTGCAGTACTGCTTTGAAACATGGGTATATAAAACAACGATGATATTTAGACACCAAATTTGTAATTTTCGCTTAATGTTGATGCGGAAACATATTGCATTCACACCATCTACAAAACGCATGGGCAGCCCCCCACCCTTTACTTATGTCTTTGATGATAATTTACTACTTAAATTTGTTTTGAACTATTAACACTGAGCTGTTGTACAGGAACACTGGAATTCGCATAAGACTTGAAAATTTCAGGCAGTGAATTTCAGGCAATAAAGGCGGAAACATATTGCATTCACACCATCTACAAATCGCGTGGGCAAGCCCTACCCTTTACTTATGTCTCTGATGATAATATATTACTTAAATTTGTTTTGAACCATTAACACTTAGCTGTTGTACAGGAACACTGGAATTCGCGTAAGACTTGAAAATTTCAGGCAGTGAATTTCAGGCAATGAAGGCGGAAACATATTGCATTCACACCATCTACAAAACGCGTGGGCAAGCCCTACCCTTTACTTATGTCTCTGATGATAATATATTACTTAAATTTGTTTTGAACCATTAACACTTAGCTGTTGTACAGGAACACTGGAATTCGCGCAAGACTTGAAAGTTTCAGGCAGTGAATTTCAGGCAATGAAGGCGGAAACATATTGCATTCACACCATCTACAAATCGCGTGGGCAAGCCCTACCCTTTACTTATGTCTCTGATGATAATATATTACTTAAATTTGTTTTGAACCATTAACACTTAGCTGTTGTACAGGAACACTGGAATTCGCGTAAGACTTGAAAATTTCAGGCAGTGAATTTCAGGCAATGAATGCGGAAACATATTGCATTCACACCATCTACAAAACGCGTGGGCAAGCCCTACCCTTTACTTATGTCTCTGATGATAAGTTACTACTTAAATTTGTTTTGAACCATTAACACTTAGCTGTTGTACAGTAACACTCGAATTCACGTGACTTTAAAATTTAAGGCAGTGAATTGTCCATTTTACTGTTTCTGCTTGGGCAAAAACGGTATAGCCCTACGTTTTTATGTTGTTTTCGTTTGACACCTATGTAATGCTTTGAAAAATGGCTCAGCGTTCGGAAACTGTAAACCAATTCTACCCTGTAAAAATGAAATACACACATTTGACAGCGGAAGGGCCAATGTAATTAGTAAAGTCGTTGCTAATATGCAAGTATTTCTGATTTTAAAGTAGCGTGCGTAAGCTTAGGCCCTGATAATTTTACTAAGACCTACCAGGCGGCTGGTTTGAACCGTGTCCTTTTTCTAAATATATAGTGTAATTTTTGCCAGAGTTACTCTGTGGTTTCCCGAATTCCCGGAAATATGCATCTGATAGTCGAAAGTTAACTATATTATGCGGGAGTAACCTTAACATGCGCCCATCGACTATCCTATTTTGTAAAAACCGATACCGAAGCGCAAACCGTTGTTACGAAACAAATACGGAAATTTCATCGGTTTTTCGATAACAGCAAATTGGCAAAATCAGAAACAAGTACCAAAAATTACACCTTGTGTTCGAACAAAATTTTGACGATTTTGAATTTGCTGTGAAAACTGTTATCGAACGCCTATTAGCTTCTGATTCGTATTTGTCTGTGTTCGCGAACAAATTTAACGTAATACTTACGTCACAGATCAATCGTTTTTCTGCTTTAAGTTACAGTTTTCGCGAACAAATCCAGCGAATCCAAATCCGGTAGATTTCGTTCGCAAAAAATTCGGTAATTTTCCTTGAATTTTCGCGAACACAAACCGGATTACTATCACAGAGCTTTGTGTTCGCGGACAGTTTTGCGCCAGATTACGGTTTACCAAAAAATGGTTCAGTAACAGATTTTTAGCCGAAATAGCAAAATGGAATTATTGGCCAATGTCAACTTCAGGGGCCGAAGTATAATGCATGCCATGCCGTTCTCGATATACTAAGCCTAAGCCTTAGTCTTTCCCTAAGCTAAGGTTCTTATATGAGACATATACTAAGTCTAGGCCTAAGTAGGGGGGTGCCGGCCCTCGAACCCCCCGCTCTAAGCTGTTTTTCTCTAACGTTATAACGTGCGGCCCCTAAAATTGACATGGGCCGGATTATTGATGGGCGTGGGTTAAGTTTACTGTCGCATTAATCGACTTCTTTTCAGTAAGTTGCAGCGTCGTAAATTATTTTAAGCGTCACGTGATGCCGGATGAAACATTCATCCAATTCAGATTTTTGGTTTAGTTGAAATTCCATCATTAATGTCACGTTGTGCCCGAATTGTAGATTAAATTTGGCAAGACACGTCTAGCAATGGCGGCTTTGATTTTCTCGGATATGCTGGTACTTTATATTTAAGGATTGTCTTGAAATACTTTTTTGAACAATAAGACAAATTTTAAATGCAAACGTAACCTATATCCCGTCTAAGTATGATTATTTTGTAACGATACATGCCGCCATTGGCAGTGTTGTAATTTGTGTTTAGTTATCTAACAGCGATCATTTTAGATTTTTAACACTAAAACCTCAATTTAACTCTAAGAAAACTGGAAAAACGATAAATGACTGAATACTAAGTTTAAACGAAAATTTCAGATGTCCTTTCGGCGAGCGTCCAGACAAGCGCAGCTCTTGCGATCCAGGTAATTCGCAAACGGCAAACGCGTGTCCATCGGAAACGCACTACTGTCATCGGCTAGTCGGGCCAAGCTTCTCCACGTCTATTTGTTGTCCGAAGCCGTGCCTTTCACCGAACGCAGTGTACACACCGAACGGACAATGCCAACCATCGGCAATTCATGCCGAAAATTATCACATCGATCAACAGCTCGCGGGCAAAATTTGCATCCACGACGTTCAATGTGATGGCGGTGTAAGTATGAAATGTGGTCAGGACGGGACGTGTATTTGTCGTAACGGATATGTTGAAGCGACCGATCAGAGAAAAGTCGGCGAAACTTGTATCAAAACGTGTGGTAAGGGTCAAGGCGCTGTTGATGATATGTGCATGGGGCTTGCTGCGATTGGACAACCGTGCTATATGGATTGGCAATGTGGCTATAGCACGAAGCATTCGATTTGTCATCGTGGTCGGTGTGTTTGTGCGTGTGGATATAAGATACAAGGTGGAAAATGTGTTCAGACTCAAGTTGGTAAGTCATAGAGATTGTTTCTTTAACTTACATTTAGCACCGGTTTGGAAACCCATGTTTCACTAATCTTTAGTTCGTCTGGTGCTGCTTAGTTAGTTTGAAATGCTTTAAGTGCATGTGACAGTACCACACTCCAATCGAATTATAATGATAACCAACATGCTAGCAATAGGATTGTACTCTCATTCTCACATTAGAAACCCAAGGTACACCGCACATAATGGTTTCACTAGACCTTGGGTACATCTTAAAAATTAACTGTTTTTAACAGATTTTTATTGGAATCGTTTTGTACTGGAAGTAAAACATTGTATAGTTGTCGTCGGTTGTTCACATACTATATTAAACACTTCTGGAAAATAGTTGAATTTTATATACGATTTTTTGAGGACAATGCACAATATTGTTGTGGCATTGGCTTCCATCTTGGAGAGCACCAATTTTTATCTCATGATAGCTTAAATTTCGTATATGATTTGAAATTTTTGATTATATATGAACAGTTACAACAGCTTGAATTTAAGTGGTGCCATGTAGCCAAGTAAAGAACGGTTATGTTTTTTTCTCACCGACACCTTTGGTTCGAAAGTCGTGCTGCACGTGTGGTTTCTCAGTTATTTCAACATAACGTAAGTTTAAATATTAACGACCCTAAAACCAATCATAAACCGCGAACGATAATTTGGATCTATTTACAACACCCGTTTAGGTGGAATGCCAAAGTGAATACTCCGTAATGCAAACGAGATCGTTACTTGTAACAATTCAAATACCGAGTCTAGAACAAACTCGGTAGAATGCTGATAAGCAAAATTAAACAATCGACTAGTTATGCATTGTACCGTCTAATAATTTTCGGACTAATACAATGACGTTTTTGGGAAGAGAGGTTTTGGCTTCTTGGAAATTGAAATGGCAAAATACACTGCTAGCAATCGCCAAAGTTTAGGAGTACGTTTAAGTAGTAAAAACAAGTCAATATAAATGAATAATATTTTTATTTTGCGTCGTCTCTTTTTTAGAGTGTTTTTATGAGTAGTATTGGTATGGCAAGAGCTGAGAGTTTAAAGGCGTGTTCACACGCTCAAACATTTTGATCATTTTGATCAAAATATGAAAACATCTTTTTCCTATTTTTGGTAAGTTTGAACATGTGAACGCTGCTCAAATTTTACAAGGATATTCCTGTGACCAATCATCGACGAAATGCATTACCTGAAAAAGTTTTAACTCCAGTTATGATCTAAAATTTTGAAATATCGCAATTTTCCTTTAAAAAAATTGTCGTCTAAAAATTTCATCTTTGAGCTCAAAATTTGAGCAAAACTTTGAGCGCGTGAACAAACCTTAAGAGTATTAGCTATTTTGGATCTGGTAAGATTAGCGTTGATGTTATGCTGACATAAACCTGATAAAATGCACCCTGATCCATAAAACTGAGAAAATGCATCTTGTTTAAGTTTTGGAACCGCAATGTCGGTGCGACAAACAAAAGTCACTCCAGATTTGGCCAGTGAAATACGAAACTGCAAGCATTGTTATCGTTTATGTACTGTACTCATTTATACGAACATTCCACACCTTGTCAAATATGGCTCCGAGCAATGCTCAAAATATAATTTTCATACTCTCAAAATATCCTACGGAAATAACACACATTTTCTAAGGATGTAGACAGTATATATCTTACCTGGTAACAACGTATTCACAAACTAATGGAATAACTATTTCAACTGGGAATGTTTTGACATATTTTATGCCAATGATAATAATTACGGCATTTGTTACATTATATTTTTACGTTTCAGTTTACACACTTCATTTCTGTGATCATAAAATATTGCTTTGCAAAATTTAATCCATAGCACAAGCTAATATTGTATCCAGCGCGCGTTTCGCATTAGTCTGACCTGCTTAAGGTGAAACCAAATTATGTCATCACAATCGGCACCTTTTAAAATAAAATTATCAGTTGTGCGGTGTTTAATAATTTTGCCATGACAAACAGCGGTATTTTATATTATATAAAACTAGCAACTTGTCTTGTACAGAAAAGGAAGAATTTCTTTTGCTGTTTATATTTCAAACATTATACATTCCTCTCTGAACAGTTGTAAATACAATGCAACAAACTCAGGTTTATGTATATGTTGCACTTCTGGCTCGGTAAGTAGTCTCGTTGCATGCCCGATTTGGTTAAGCCAACATTGGGCTCGTTTCCGCTAGGTCAAATCCGATTACTTTCTGCTATATACCCAGCAAGCGTCTTCTACACCCATAATATCACTAAATTTATTTGTGTATTCAATTTTGTAATGTAAACGCAAATTATGAAGTCCAGGAAAACGGTTGATTTTTCTAAAATTTGCGCTCCCCATTTGAAACGCTGCGCTACGAATTTCGCTACATGTCAACTACGGCATCATATATAAATGCCTGTTTGTAACTTCTTAAAACAATTGTGCCGGCAGACGTCGACATGCCGGTGCTAGAGACGTCTTCCTAGACTTTCGATGGCTTACGGCTCGAGAGACAGTGCGGTCTGTTGTATTGTTGATAATTTGTATACGCAATTGTCGTATTTAAACTTGACTAAACCTTCGCGTATTCTCAATTTTGTCTATTTCCTCTGTTAAAATAAGCGACGACGACGATAAAGATATGTATTGTATATCAGGAACTACCCTGCGACATAGCGCGATTGTATTACGAAGATATAAATACTTCCCGTCGAAATAAGCAAAAGCAAAAACTCTGCCTTTTCATTTTATTTCAGACACATCTTGTGATGGCAGGTCTAGTGGAACCAATTCCAGGATAACATCAGGCGGAGGAAGGCGCGGTGGCAATGGTGGAAACCAGAAAGGAGGATTTCAGCTCGGCGGATTTATCAACGAGATCCTTAATTCCTTTGGCGGTGGTCGTGGTTCGAAGAGACAAGGTTTTAGATTTGGCAACGGTTAATGACTTAATTGCTTGCTTCAAAGAAGCAGTACATTTATTTATTAATGCGATTGTCTTTAAAATATGAAACCGAGTGGCATTTATATTATATATATACATATGGATCTATACGATGCAAGCCGGATATGCGAAATTTCATATTGGTATCTGATGATACGTAACGGATTCGAACCTACTTGTTTCTTTGAAATTCCACACAATACTTATTAGCATAGACGCATTTAAAATGACATGCGAAATACCATTAACGCACTAAAATTATACGTATGCGTGTATGCAGTTTAATAGACATTCCTAGTACGAAATGTAAGAATATTGACTTAGTAGTAACTTTCAATAGTAACATATTCACTTTTGTTATGACAATAATGGCAAATATATCAATCATAGCACACTTTTATCTTGAATAATTGAATGCATATGTACTCTATGTGTCTAGTATTGAAAATTTAAAACAATTGAACATTATAAATATATAACTAAATGCTACGTTCAATTTAGTACCATGGCTTTTGGATAAGCACTAGCCAATACTAATCATTAATAATAATTCGATTCAGCAGAATGGACATCCAATAAACTAGGTGAGTTGACCTAAATTATTCAAAGTTGCGGTTGATCATTGCAAAGATATGGAGCATACGTACACGATGTCCAAGATTCTAGGGGATAGCGGGTGTTACGGGAGTATCTTTGGCCTTCCGAGACAGCACCAGCCGGTCAACGGCGGGAGTGGGGTCGTTAGGGGAGGGATTATTTCAGTATTAAACTTACTATGGCTTAACAATGTCAAGTATAAAATCGACAGTTTGATTTTTAGCCAATAATAAGTGTACAGTTTACCCGTAACTTAACTCAAGTTGTTTGTGTGAAAACAGATGTACCAAGTTCATTGAGGGTTGTAAACTGCTGTCATATTTTTAACAGTTCTACTGTAATACGGAATATATGCAAACAAAATTTCAGTAGAATTGAAGGTTTCTGATTCCGTTACCTTATTCCATTACAAAGCCACGAGATTTTAATTATTCAAGTTTTTGGTGTCATTAACTTTTGCCGTGAAACAAATATATTTGTGACAAACTTTCACATAATAGTAAATTAGATAAGTTTCGTTTGATCACATAAAACTCACTTGCAATCAATGTGAGCTTAAACGCTATATTTATTCTGCAGTTTTGCCAATGAAATCAGAACATACATATTATACCTCAAAGTTATGTATAGCGGATGTTTATTGACTTGAATACTGAATCCTGCTAAAACCTAGCGCTGCTCTAGTGAAAACCTAAAGCATCTTGCGATGCAAAAACTTTAGAATGCTTACATTGGTTGTGCTTCCAAAGGTATAAGCTGCTGTATCATTTGCTCTATTTGGCCAAAAATATACATGACTCGCCAAAAAGCATTACTAGCACGGTCCTAGTTTCGTACAGTACACGTTGGTACAATCACAGTTAATCAAGCCTAGTTCAATATTAACATAAGTGTGATCTGACACATACCTATTAACATAGATTTAATATTAACATAACTGGGTTTAATATTGGAAATTTTTTTGAAGATTCCTAGATGATTACGCGGTTTTGCCGTCATGTGTACATTAGCATATTTTTCAGCTGGTGTTTCCTGCAAAGCTTACAGCCAAGCTAAATGGTCATACGTGATCGAGGTCCTAGGTCGCGGAGGTATATCTGGATCATCAGGAGAAGGCATTCGGCTTCGAGAAAAGGCCACCTTGTCAGTAGGGTACGGCATCGCCACGGGGTGGAGGCTTCCGAGCTTCAGCCAGGGTAACCCTCTGCTCCTTATGAGCACATAAGCTGAGTGGTATAAGTGAAATACATATTGTGCCATACTCACAATATTAAGCCTAAATATAAACCATAGTTTGAGGTAAGGTTCTTATCGAAACGAATTTCTGGAGTTATTGATAGCTCTAAACTGGGTTCAGAACTCCTTCGATATGAAGGGCATTTGTAATTTTAGCAAATTTGGAATTTCGAGCGATGTGCACGTATCTTTTGTGACATTTGTTTTAAAAAAGTCAAAAGTTAAACGGAAATGTTATCATACTCTGGTCGTCATCAGTTTTTCACGTAATATATAATGTGACCGATAACCGCTGTCATATTTTCAGCAGAAGGGTTGGGATGGGCAGTGTAGGTATGGCTTTAGAAATGGAGGTTCTGAGCCTGAGGGAGTATCCCTGTAGTACTATGGGCACCTTTACACTGAACGTATTTTATTGAATCATGATCCCAGATTTTATTTATATTAGCTTGCCACGCAGATGTGTGTTCTCTTGGCTTACTCCCTAACCTAGATTCGTTAAATCATAGTTTACCGATGCAACCCCCGGATTCTAAATTAAATCGTTCCTTGGTGCCTGGTTGCACCATGTCCTAGCTTTACTGTAATTTAAGTTTATTCTTATATGTTTTAAGAAGCGAAATGTAACTTAGGTCTTTATACAATATATTGATTGATGAATAAATTTTATCTTTGCGGCTCTGCTGTGGCTGGTCAATGCTTCAACAGTGTTCCATTGCATTGCTGTAACATAAATTCAGAGCGATACTGTCCAATCTTCTTTGTAATTTGCATATTGCTTATTGCTGTTGGATTAAGACTATGCAATATAAAAATTTAGCAAAAATAGGCTTAAACAAGTCGTCTATTACACAGTAAGGTGCATTATGTTTTAATTTGTAGCCACCGGTACCGATTTTCTAAGAAGTCGTTCCAATATAAAAATTTAGCAAAAATAGGCTTAAACAAGTCGTCTATTACACAGTAAGGTGCATTATGTTTTAATTTGTAGCCACCGGTACCGATTTTCTAAGAAGTCGTTCACAAAATGTGATAAATACAGGCTGAATTTATGCTGGAGCAATTGGAATATGTGTTCACTAAGTTTGCTAAAATCAAAAGTTTAGATTTAACCTGTCAAGTTCGGTGGGGATTTTCCGGACTTAAAGCTAAATCGGCTAGATCACGGAAAGGTTCTTTTAAACGTTTCCGTAGGACTTTGGCTCAAATTAATTTATTTGGCCCCAAACGACTATGCGTTGAACTACTTAATATTTCACTCAGAATTTGGAAGAAACCTGTACAGTACGACTCATACAATAAATTTCAACCATTCTCCGAGTGAAATATTAAGTACCATATTAATCAGCCGGCTTTGAAAGCACATTTATCGGAGCCAAATTATTTTGGGACTAACTCATTCGGCAGAGCTTATTTAAAACGAGTTTTGTCTATACAAAGCAATTCAAATCCTCTCGTTTCCAATCGGGAAAGCCAATATCGATTGTATTTGACACCCCAAATCAAAACGACTTTTTTTAACTTTTTTATTCACATCTTGCGGTCGTATGTGCTTAAAGTAGAACTTTAAAATACTTTAACATTTAGAATCGATTTTGGTTTCTAAACAAAACTTTAATACCATTACGTAGATCCTGAGCATATTACTAACTTGTCAAAAATAACTAGGGAACCTCATACTAAAGGTAGGAGAATTGTCTCGCTTTGCATACGTTTGCCGTGTTCATATTGAGTCCGATACAACCAAATTCTATACCTACGGTAAACATATCTATGTCTATGTATTTTTCACACTAAGTCATCCCATTCGGTCCGTCAAATTTGTACATGCAGTGCAGTGTCCACATTCTATATAAAATACGCTTGCAAATCGAATCGGATTGGTTCGGACGCTATGTCATCACGGCCTAATAGTCCGTCTTTAAACGTGTAAGTAGCAAGTATTGCAATGTATTCGCACCTTTATTGTAACCAAATCCAATTTTAAGGGCAAAATGTACTAAGATTTTGTTGTCGTCAAGAACTTATTCACTAAAGCACTTTGGCACAAAATCTCAAATGATGTGGTGATAAATTATAACGACTTTATTGTTGTTATTTATTTGTTTGATTGCTTTTACTACATAGTATGATGTGTGTAGTCGTATATATTTTGGCGGAAATATCCATTTAGAGTTAGGTTTTAGTAACGTTTAACACCTTATGTAGTGCGTGCATTTGGTGCCAGTTAAATGGGAAATTGTAAGGTCTACATTTGTTTAACGGAATCGCCAAAATCTAGAAAGAAGTGCAGGTAATTGTTATTAGATGTGAGAATGAGCCGATTTGTCAAGCTCCGCTTCGGATCAGCTCTTCCAGAATCTCGTCCGGCACGGCTCGGCTGTAGATGTACACATGTTGTGCCTCATATTTCTGAACCGGATCTGGCCACAATAATGCGATAGCAAGCCAGGTTGAGCTTCAGCTTACTATAATAAAACTTTGTGTTTGTTTTCAAATTGGAGTGATATATAAAATGTAGAAACCAATGAAGGAGTTACATATACACGTAGTTGCTATCAGAGCTTTTAAGAGCCGAGCTAGGTTCCGCAGGTATTGCTGTTGGCTGACTATTGCACTATATTTTCGTTGTTATAACTATGTTTGTTGTTTTGAAACAGTGTTTAAGAGCGGGCTCAGCTTTTCAAGATATAGAGTTAGATAGATGGCTTGGTTCGGTCTGGCTCTCTCAGAATGCTTGACTAAGCCCTGCGTATTTAATGCCTAGCCTAGACCCTATATTTTCACCTTTAATTGTTATAATTACCGCCTGAGCACCCGGCGATCATAGTATAGTTATTTTAGTCGCGCGCATGTTTCCAATAAAACTTTCCATTATTAATAAAGTTTCTTAAGGTAGCCGATATACATATTATATGTTGGGTGTACTCATTACATCAGGATTAAGCCATTGGAATATTGGTTGCTAATTTTTGGTAACTTAACAAATACATTAAAACAACTGAGGCGTTTCATAATATTGCTCATGTATTTATGGGAGGATGTTCTTATCAAGAAATGGCATCATATTTCTCATCGTAGTCGCGTTAATGTTCGAAGTTGATCATGTAATAGCGTTCGTAGGAGAGTGTAAAGGTATGTCTTATTTCATTGTTTTAACTAGTATTGTGTGACATTTAAGTCAAATTAAAATGGTTTCGTTTACTTATTATGCGATGACAGAACCATCATGTTTTGATAATTCGATTTTCTGACAAATCTGTTTTGTGAAAACATTTACGGGTTACTTGACTAACCGAGACAAAATTACAGGCTCAAAGTTATCACGGAAGCATAGCGTAATAGTTTATTTGTAGCCTTATAATTACACATTATAATGCATTGCAAATTATAATACAAGCAGTTAAAATGAGATTGTCTATATTCTCAATATTTAATTTGTATGCAAAGACTCTGCAAATGGCGAAATCCCAACTACCGTCGCACGATGCGTAATTACCACAAACTTGTACGGCTAACACCTTGAAATAATAAGCATTGCCATAGAGACAGCTGTGTATATTTATGTCAATGCTTTTAGTTCTAAAGGCTTCCACAATATCTCTGAGTCTGTTTAGGTATATGTATATTGTAACAGCCCAATTTTATAAAAAAGGCGAAAACACTCGAAACGTGTCAAATTTCGTAGAGGATAGAGGTAATGGACGACCGGATACCGGCGGAGTGTGACCTCCATTTGAATTGATATAATTGTGCAGTATAGTATTGATTATGAAATAAACAATTGTATTTCGTTATATTATATCTGTAAGGTCACACTCCATCGCCCGAGGGTGCCCGGGATGATTTTGGCACCAAATATGAAAGACTGATATCATAATCAGGGGTGTCCGGCCGATCCTCGTGCAACAAAGTGATGCCGTACTGTGTTTATCAATTGCTTGTGCATTGTATTATATATGAAGTTGTATTTGCGCTAAGCATGGGTGTGCGATCGGAGAGGCCGGGGACCAACGGACGTTTCAGGGATTTCTGGTGTTACATGAAAACTGGTCGCCCTAGGCCGATCCCAGCGCATACGCCGAAGAGTGGCGGAATTTACATGGTATCTGCTGTGCCTATATTGTGCATCATGTATCTATAATTTATATATATGCAGTCAAGGATTGGTAGGATGAGTGCCGACAACTCGTACATATGCATTGGGACAAAATTTTCGGATTGCGGAAAGCAAATTGCGGGCACAGAATTTTAAGATACTATTTCAAGTGGTGCGACACAAAAATCTAATTTTTGGGCTTCCTACAAATTTTAGGGCAACGAGGGTGACTGAACCCTCTTAAGGACTCTCAGGGGGTGTCAAATTGTCCCGGCGGGTCTAAAAATATGGATCCCCTAAACACTTACGGATCCCCGAACAGGCGCTTAAGCCTACAATTTTCTAAGCCTAAAAGTACACCCAAAATAATCTAAATTCCCCGATTTTCGGAACCCGGGACACTTATCGGGTCTCACCTTAACCGTTTACTTGAAAACCGGGGCCGCCCACCCCCTCGGGTCCGCTCAGGATCCTCTAAACTTAAATGGGACCCCAAAATTTTACTTTCTGGGCGCCTAAATCGGCCTCTAGCGGGCCTCCCGTGGAAGATACATTAAATATTAAATTCTCATCAGTAGCCGGCCTGCCAGGGCATGATTCTGGTCCTGCCCCCGGCCGCCTACTGTTTTTCGTTCTTGAGATATCGGCAGAAATGTGCCGATATTCCTATGAGCAAACGGCGCCCTGAGCACCGTTATATTTTGGTTCTCAAAATCTCACCGCACCGACCAGCGGGCGGTTTTGTTTTCTTGGCCCCCTTTGGCTATCTCACAGCTAGTGTATTGTTGGCAGCTTGTTGTTGTTGATGGCGGCGACTCTCTTATCGTCTGCGAAGATGCCGCTTAATATCAGAGTGCCCGCGGTACATATATGTGTGTATAATGTGTCGTTCACAGAGAGTTGCGTGCACGAAACGCACACCGTAAGCTATTGCAAAGGCGATATATTTTCATTATATTATTGCAGAGTGTAATGATTTTCTGTTTTTGGTTCCAGCAATAGCGTTGCGTATAAATATTGATGTTGCAATAACGTTTGCTTTTGATGCACCCAACAAAGAAACTATATTATCGTTGTATCATCAATAGCTTGCTCAATGCCATTGTAGCGACAACAGAAACTAACATAAATGCAGCGACAATAGTTTTCTCGTAGCATGTTATTGGTGCCTCCCTCCAGTTTGTTATTGCTGCTCCCTCCAGTATGATATTAGTGTCCGCTCTAGTTTGCTATTGGTACCCCACACTTTGATAGTGGTGCCCCCTTGAATTTGATGGTGATGCCCCCTCCAGTTTGATATTGGTGCCCCCCTCCAGTTTGATAGTGGTGTTCCTCTCCAGTTTGATATTGGTGTCCTCCTCCAGTTTGTTATTGGTGCCCCCTCCAGCTCGATAGTGGTGTCGTCCTTCACTTTGATATTGGTGTCCCCTCCAGTTTGTTATTGGTGCCCCCTCTAATTTGATAGTGGTGTACTCCTCCAGTTTCTTATTGGTGCCACCCTCCATTATGATATTGGTAGCCCCTCCAGTTTTTTATCGGCGCCCCCTCCAGTTCGATAGTGGTGTACCCCTACAGTTTGATATTGGTGTCCTCCTCCAGTTTTTATTGGTTCCCCGCTCCAGTTTGATAGTGGTGTTAACCTCCAGTTTGATATTGGTGTCCTCCTCCAGTTTGTTATTGGTGCCCCCTCCAGTTTGATAGTGGTGTCCTCCTTCACTTTGATATTGGTGTCCCCCTCCAGTTTGTTATTGGTGCCCCCTCTAATTTGATAGTGGTGTACTCCTCCAGTTTCTTATTGGTGCCACCCTCCAGTTTGATATTGGTAGCCCCCTCCAGTTTGTTATAGGCGCCCCCCTCCAGTTCGATAGTGGGGTCCCCCTATAGTTTGACATTGGTGTCCCCCTCCAGTTTTTTGTTGGTTCCCCGCTCCAGTTTGATAGTGGTGTCTCCCTCCAGTTTTATGGTGGTGTCCCCATCCAGTTGGTTATTGCTGCCCTTTCACTTTGTTATTGGTGCCACCTCCAGTGTGATAGTGGTGTCTCCCTCCAGTTTGTTATTGGTACCCCCTCCAGTTTGTTATTAGTGCACCTTACAGTTTGATAGTGGTCCCCCTCCAGTTTCTTATTGGTGCCACCCTCCAGTTTGATATTGGTAGCCCCCTCCAGTTTGTTATCAGCACCCCCCTCCAGTTCGATAGTGGTGTCCCCCTATCATACTGGAGGGAGCAGCAATAACAAACTGGAAGGAGGCACCAATAACATGCTACGAGAAAACTATTGTCGCTGCATTTATGTTAGTTTCTGTTGTCGCTACAATGGCGTTGAGCAAGCTATTGATGCTGCAACAATAATATAGTTTCTTTGTTGGGTGCATCAAAAGCAAACGTTATTGCAACATCAATATTTCTGCGCAACGCTATTGCTGGAACCAAAATCAAAAAATCATTACACTCTGCAATAATATAACGAAAATACATCGCCTTTACAATAGCTTACGGTGTGCTTTTCGTGCACGCAGCTCTCTGTGAACGACGCATAACGACTTGTACATATTCGACATCAACATCAATTTGTTTGGTATAATCGTCGGTATGTTATGTGCTTTTAGTTGTATGTTCTAGTAGTTAGTATGTTCTAAGCTTTACTGATGACTCTAGGGAAAGTGCTTATCAATTGTAAGGAGTTGAGCCTTGTAGGCCAAAGACCAAGAGTACAGAAAGGAGAAAGGGGTCTAACGTGGAGTATAAAAGGAGACGGTACCTTCTAAAATTGGGACCAGTCGAGAAGTTGGTAGTCAACAAATTGTCGGGTTTTTCGGCGGTTGTCGCCGTTTAGCGTTGCTTGTGTTTTTGTTTAATTCGGTTTTCTTGGCACAGTGCTCGCCCGGGTGGACTCTTCGGTATGCAGACGTGCGGAAGAGTTCCACCCGAGGCCTTTCAATTTGCGAATTTCGTAGTTTATTTTCCAGCCAAGGGACGGCCCTTGCGGGCGCTGGGGCGTCTGATGGATGCCCCGGGCCCCCGCAAGTGTCGCGCCCACGCATTAAAATTCAGGACTGATAGACTTCGGATAAATCTGAATCAGGAGTTGGTCCATGCTCGACTGGTTCCCCACTCCCAGGGCCATTTTGTGCCGGTCCTGGGAGTGCCTGCAGGTTCACAATCGTGCGGACGCCGAGCTGTAATATTTCAAAGTAGGGTAAATTTACGTTTGCAGAGGAAATTTTCAATTGGTCTGGGTAGTTATTTTAGGTAAATTACAGGCTTCTTCAGCGTTCATCCGATCTAAGTGGAGTTCTGCTCGAGATTTCAAAGGGGAAGAGAAAGATAGTTTTACTCTGGACTAGTAGGATCGTGAACTGCCGCTTGCGTGCACGTCAGCTATAGCTAATCGGACGTTTGGTTAGGTTCAATTAAATAGTCACTTAACATGTATTCAGGGCCAACTAGGACCTTGCCTTGCGTTTATTTCGGTTCGGTTAAAATTTTGTCCAGCCCGACACGGTTAAATTAACCCATATGGGTGCAGCTTCCAGTATTTAAAACGGGTTCAAATTTTTGTTCCACTACTCGAACCAGTTTAGATCAGGCAACTGTCTATTTTGGTTTACCGTTCGCTCCGGGAAATTTTGACATGCTGACGTGGTAAGGGGTACCTCGGGGTGTCTGGACGGCAACGTCAACTTAGCGAAAATTCTGTGCGTTCCTAACGGCAGGGCGGAGCTTTATGTCTTCCACGGCATCAAGGATTTTTTTTCATGACGTTTGTCAACGGCCAAAAAACTATAGAACTAGACCACCCGCAATTTTTCTCGGAGGATGCTCACGCTCCCCCTGAACAGGTGAACCGTAGATCGTCGTGTACACCCCGATTGGGTGATATATACATGTATATAAAACGTTGAAAAATTTTGTGTATATTTTATCGTGCACCCGGAGGGTGGTTTATCTTAGTTTTGCAGTGATAAAATTAGCGGAACAGTAAACTCATCAAAGTGTTTCTGGCATTCAAGCGGTTCGGTGTTGTTATATCCATAGGAGATCTTATCCGCCCAGCGAAGTTCGGCAACCTTAAGCGCAGCGGTTGTTATGGTAGGGCGCATACTTGTTGATTACCATAGTATGTCATCGGTGTTTGAGATCGCGTCAAATCCCCGCCACTTGAACCCCGCTAAATCAGCTGTCCCCCTTCCGCTCAAACGCTCCAGAGTTTCTGTTCTCTCACGTGTTCACTAGGTTGTGTTGCTGCACCACCCTGTGCCCGTTTTAATAGTCAGGCATAATTCGCTGAACGGAATCTCACATCAAATACTGTATCACCCAATTTAAACTAACTGACCCAAGATGGACCACTCCGGTCCAATCGGCTACACTAAAGCATACGTTCCGCTGAAATTAACTGCAACTCAACGCCCAGACTAGAATTTATTACCCAGACCCTTCAATCGGGTGAACCCCATGAGTGGTGTCTCAACCCTCGCATATTTTCAGGGGATTTGAAACCAAGAGAGGGAAGGACGGGTCAACCTCATTACCTGTGAGCAGGCTTAGGGGATGACCCTCCCTCTGGGGGGCCTCCATGCCACTAGATACGTGGGCCAATATAGGGGCCAGGCCGAACACCCTGGTAAACCCGCCGGCGACCTACTAAGCTAAGCGGTTCCTGTCGGTCTGACCGTAGTCCACCGGGGAATCGTGTAAGCCGGGGTTGTCCGGGCACCACAAGGAATACTGAGCGTGGTGCAGCTGGGATCCCTTAGGGCCAGAACTGGTCCTAGTACATATAAAAGTGGGGGCCACGCCGTGAGGCGTCAATAAATGTTGAAGAACAACAAAATACTAAAATTACTAGGTAACGGACCTCTCGCACGGGGCGATGCCGAGTGATCGCTACTCAAGAAATAACATTTGGGTTGACAGATACACAGGTAATGTCTTTTGCTGGGTTCTATTTATGAGCCTGTTAAAGTCGTACATCCTCGCGTTAGTAATTCGATAAAATGATTGGATTTTTGGTGTTTGCATACACGAATGTAATGTTAATGGAGGAAGCCCATGTAGTCCGGCGGTACGGCTTTGCAACACAGCATGCTCTATTCGTGAGCCAAGCTTATTTAAAAGGGAAGCATTATGAAATTTCCTCAGGAGAGAGGTTAACGAAATTCAGAAGAGGGCGTATCCGCTGGACCACATGGGCCCGAGACGATTCTGGTCTTTTGTCCTGATCAAAAGTTATGGGGCTCGTTAGATGCGTTGGATGGAGTTAATCTTCGAATAAAAGGGGGATATGCTGTTTCTGCTGTTTTCATTCCCATCAAAATGGGACAGATTTTATTAGGAGCTTACTCTTTCAGGGTGATATTGGTTTGGTACGTGTTCTCGTATTACTTTCTGCCATAATCATATTGTCATTAGCATTGGGTAATATCTTCGATATACCGGTCGGATGCACTTATCGCAATTGTATGTGCCAGTTATTGACTCAACCTGGTCGATCAATTATTAACTGCTGCCACGCGACCATTTTTTCGTAGTGATAAAACAATTCATCAGCCACTATCCGTATATTACTCAGTCGAACTTTTAATATAACGGCGTTCAACACAAATTGGGAACCTGGAACGATTGCGCAATGATTCAACACTGATTGACTATTTTTACAGGCAACACCTACGTATACGCTCTTCTGGTAGATAAATTCATGCCGCCGTCGATAACAAGCTTATTAACGGTCAGGTTGTCTGCTGGGTAGTCGTGGTTCCGTAGTCACTCGAGGTTCTTCTAACTTGGTGCGAACGGTGTGTCTTCGAACGTTTGTGGCGCAATAGGAGTTGACAGAATCGCTAAAGACTTTTGTGAAATGGTCAGTGCTGTATTGGTAACTCTGTGGTTATTTTGTTTGTTAATTAATCTTTGCAATCGTTGATAGAAATGGCTCATTTTCCCAATAAATAGTATCTCAAACAACGTTTCTTGCTCGTCTAGCAAATACCCTTCAAAGCTGTCGCGGTTATTTTGGGACCAATTCAATTGTCTGGAACGTTAACCAGTATTTTCCGGCTAAGGCTGACTTCAAAAGGGGTTTAGCCAACTTAGGACCGAGGGCTGCCAGGGTCAATGAGGTGGGACGTCACTGCACTTTTTGGCCTATGCGAAGCCGAGCCACTAGTGATCGGATTGAAAGACAATTAGTGTTTAGCCTAAGTAAATAAGAAAACATTATCGTATCCAACTCAAGTACCGATCCTGGAGCGATGGAGCAATGAGTCACCCTGGTATGTCTTCGACCAGACCTCCTTATGGTCGCTAATACAAGCGCTATTATACCGATTAGTTTACGGAGCACCTGTTATATACAGATATATAATGTATTTGCTTTCCACGGCAACAAACCGATTGTGTATTTCTTCTCGAAAATAAATTATGTAAACCTTTTATCGGAGCAAAGGCTTGATTACTTCGTTTTCTCTATTAACTCTTGCCTTATTAAAAATACCCTGATTTGTAGATTTTGTAAGCTGGAGTACCTAGTCAATAAGTGCCACATAAAACGGTATCGTCGTTATAAAAGTAATAAAATACTAGGTGTCCACGACTAAAATATTTGTAATGAAGAAAATAACAGAAATCTGTAGAAATTATTAAGTAGCTGTATACATACAGGTACTGGTAATTCGGACTTAAATTTATTTGAATATGTTGCTATTCAGTTTGAAAATTACGGATTAAATGAAGTTGGGCTATCAACATAATTTGGCAGTTTCGCTCCAAACACAATTCGTTAAAACTTAAAATGATAGCTGCCAGTTCGCTAAAAAGACAGAACAAGACGTTAATAAGTAATAAAACGCTAACTTTTTTATCTTAAAAACTGTCAAATGTCGAACTGTAGTTGAATCACGATCTACCAGGACGTGGTACTCAACAGTAACTTTATGGTTAACTGTAGCCAGATGTCAAACTGAATCACTTCAACTGCCGTCTCAACGTTAAATGTTAAAGGACAAATGACAATCAACTAACGTGCTCATGCAACAATGCTGATTGCATTTCCTGTTTCTTAAAGAATATATAAAAATGGATTCTCTTGAACACTAACCAACGACCAAGTTGACTCATTTTATTGCTTTCAGACAGCTCCATATTGGTCAGTGATGCCAAAAAGCAAAAAATGCAACCGAAGGCTCAACGGGAAACGTTTGTTTGTGGAAGTATCGGCAAGCCAAACCCGACATATACGTTTTACAAAAATGGACAAGGTAAGCGGTTTTATTTCCTTTTTGAAAATCCGAGTTTATAGTGTTAGTAGTTGAACAAGCTTAAAAAACTTGATCAGCCATGTTACTGATTAAAATTTATTATGAGACAAAGACGTCGCCAAGTTCTTCAGAATTGGTGGAGGGGCGCTGAAAAAATGGAAGAGTCCAGTCGTTCATATTCATATTTATAACCCCATTAGTTAATTTTTTCACTTTTTTGGTGAAATGTAGGAGGCGGCCCTCCTGCCTACCACCCTCTCTTGGGGTGCCGGAGCTATGAGATATATTTAACTAAGCCCGCACCTTGGCTATGGATTTCTATTCATCAAACTGCCATAGCTGTTTTTTATTTATTAGTCACTTACCGTGTCGAAACTAGAGTTAAATAAAAGCATATGTAATTTCGGCGTCACTTAAAATCAAAACTACTCATTTTATGTCGTCCTCTCTGGTTACCAAAATAAGTCTTTTGCTATTTAATTTGACTACAAACTAAACTTTGTTCGCCATGGGGACCGCATTTTTAGAGGTATTTTTGCGTTTTCAGTGGTATTGTAGTGTCAAAGAGTCTATTTTTATTAGCTATATTTAATAATATTATCAGCAAGATCTAATCTTACTAACAATCACGCATCGCCTTGACTAAACACCTGCAAGAAAATGATGCTTCCCTACCGCCTTATCTAGACATTCGACACAAAAGATAATTAGTTTAATCTATATTTGAAATCAGATCAGATTTGGTTTGAAACTCGTATAGTCAGCACGAGTCGATCCATCGACTTCTGATCTTAATTCTATTTTAAATATGATTTTAAATTTACTAAGTGCACACATCAATCTTTTTTTGTTTCAGAATTATCAGGGGATGATGAACATATTAAGATCAGCGACAACATGCTCGAAATCCGAAATTTACGTCAAGCTGACGAGGATCCGTATGGCGTTGGAGACGTTGGGACGTATCAGTGCAAAGCTGAAAATCGACATGGATCGATCTTTACTAGCTTCTATTTGAATTTAATATGTACGATCACATTATCATCAGCGCTTTTTTATTTACTTATAGCTATTGTCTTCGCGAAACTTTGAATATGTTCGGGGATGCGTAGGAATTATGATCGCTTAAAACCTATGGGTGTGAAGCGAAATGCATGCTATAATGTAGTTCTCGATATATTAAGCGATATCATTTAACCTAAGCTTCATATTTTATATAATACTTAGACTAAGCCTAAGCCGGAAGCTGCCGTTCACGGACCACTGAAACTAACTTGTTCTTTTTCTAACCTAGTAATTTACGAGCTTTAAATGCGACATGGGCCTTACTATTTACCCATTATCCCATGGAATTATGCTACGTTCACATTATAATGTAACCGTGTTTGGACCTTTTATCCCCCTGTAGTAGCGACCCGAACGTATACACAGTCAGGGTTACACCCATTCCGTAAATCAATATGGAGGTGTACGAGGATGTACGACACACCCCTAGATACAATTTTTTTGCTTATAGTGCCTGTCGTACACACTTTTAGATACCAATTTAGCGCGACGAACAGAAACGGACACCGTGTGTAATTAATGCTGTGTATTAGTCAGCTGTGCTATGTTGTTTTTTAATTCTCAATATTTGTATCTAGGCCATATGAACGTTGATGAAATAATGTGGCACACTGTCAATAATACTACAAGACACAGTTTGCTTGACACTGTCGAGAAGTGGCAATATTCCTAGCTTTAAAAAATTATAAAAAATATGGGGTGTCTAAAACACCATGTTGTCGACAGTGTGCCTGAGACTGCGTGGTGTGCATAGGTTCCAAACGTTGGCGACAATATAACGTGAAATCCGCATTACACTGAGTTAGGACGCCTCTTGTGAAAGTTTCATACACCCTAGGTGTCTGTGCCACCAACATTATATACTGTATTGTACACCCTATTTTACACTATGATATGGTTTCTGACGGAATTTTAGGACAGTATACATAGGTAGTACGGCATCGGTAGTGGTATACTGAAGGTAGACTACACCATAATTTTTAAAAGATATGATGTTAGCTACACCATAACACGTTATATAATGTGTTTGTGCATGGTGTCCTTGACATTGTCAGTAAAAATAATAGCTATAGTACATTGATGGTGTTTCACCATCTATTTAATTATATAGTGTAGGTATGTACTGTATGCCACTATATAATATGGTGAAGGCAATTGGGGACAAAACTTTGACATAAGGGGTCTTTTATAACGTTAACGCTGCATTACATAAAGGATCATTAAATAACTGTGCACGATTGCGGAACCATCTTACAACTAACATTTCAGTATGTTAATAACAGTCAGTGAATCGCTTCACTGAGGTTGATAATATAAAAACTTGAGGTCTTTAACCCGCACACTGCCGTAAATTAAAATATTTGTCTTGCTAATTGACAACAACTGTAACAAGAAGTTGCTACAAATTATAAACGCTACCAAAACAATCTACAAATGTTATCTGCAAATCATAGTATCAGTTCGTTTGAAGTGATTGTATCTAAATGTATCCACACTACACGCGTTATTAAATAACGGATACATACATCTGTGGACCTGCTGCAGAATATTGCACAATATATATATAAGAAATGGACGTCGACAGGGTAAATGTAGTGGCACCTCCTGAAGGATCTGCACTGTACCTTCCCCATTAGTAAAATGGGCCAGAATTGGAGTTAAATTGGCAAAAACTAAGGCGCATTAGCAAAAAATTACGAAAATCGCAAAAATTGGGAACATTTTGTAAAATTGAGAAAAATTTTGAGTTGCTGAAAATTTCCACAAAATTTTCCCGCTCTAACTGCTCCGCCCTCCGGTCCCTCACCGGAGGACCTTCTTTTCGCGTAGCGTCGACCTCCCTAAGCCGCCGGGCCTTCGACACCTATGATATAAGTCGTATATATCCTGGATCATTCCTAATTCTCGGCTCAAAACCTCTAGCATATGATTCGTTGCGGGGCTAGGACCTTTAATTCTCCTACGGCGGTGTGCATTGCAATTAACTTGGTTACGGCGGCTTTGCATATCGCCATTCCATTGGTTAGGTCTTTCCGTATTTATTCGTCAACCAGCCTAATAAGACCAGTGCCTAATAAGAACACCTTACTGTTCTTATTAGGGCATACATTTTTACGTGCCTATTTGTCTTATATATTCCAATTTTTGCCTTGGTTGAAGCTACATTTTGTACTTTACATTTACAGAGTACGTTAGTATCATTTTATTCTTATATTCTTATATTGGGTTATGTAACTGGGGACTCAGGATCTGCTCAAGTTCCTAATTCGGGAAAGGGAAAACAGCTTGTTTCATCAAAGCGTCAAAAGCACCCTGCTTCTCCGGTCTCATCTTCGAGTGAAGAGGTTGCTGCAACTGCAAATTCCGACAGTGATATTTCTGGCGTCGAACTCAACAACTGTTGCATTGCGTGCGGCATTGAATATGAGGACTCAGACTGTTGTTGGTTGAAATGTGTAGGGGGATGTTAACGGTGGATTTTCGGCGACTGCTTGCCGTTTTCTTGTGATGAAGATCACGACTATTATTGTCGAATTTGCATAAAGAAAAAAAGTAGATTGATGGCGATTTTGATATGCAACAGTGAGGAAAGGAATTGGTTTGCGGTGTAACATCAGTTAACTATAAAATTTAACGAGTTTTATTGACAGTGAGCCAAGTGTTATGTCTTGTAGTAACTGCATTTTGTTTTTAAAACTTCGGAAAGTGTTCTTATTGAAATATGGGCTCTTAATACAAACGCAATGCAAAATATCGTGGCTGTTCTTATTAGGGCACTGGTGCCTTAATAAGAACACGTCACCGCACAGTCATTTTGATTAAGCGTACAGGAGCCAGAGCGCGCAAATCTGAAAGTTGTTTTGACAGCATATGCGCAAGACACGAGGTGCGCAACCACCAAAAGAACACCAGTTT
Source organism: Trileptium ribeirensis (assembly GCA_030248225.1). NCBI lineage: Eukaryota > Metazoa > Nematoda > Enoplea > Enoplida > Thoracostomopsidae > Trileptium > Trileptium ribeirensis. Next base: position 24,710 of record JASANE010017643.1, read on the forward strand.
TGATTCAGTTTTACCGGTGGCATGGTTGAAAAACATACAAAAGTGTTCTTATTAGGGCGGTTCACTACCTATGCTATAGTATAGTTAATGCGATAAAATATATACGTGATATTAAGTAGAAAACATGAAATTGTTAGCGATTTTCAGCTGTGAGATGATAAACAAATAAGCTTGTATTACTTAATGTGCAAAATCTGCGTGCGAATTTTTTAATAATTGCCTGGTAGAAAGGTTTATTCACTGAAGACATCAGAATGACCGGAACACTGCTCGATGTTACATGCTTTCGACAGTTTGGGTCAAAACGATATACTAGCTGTTCATATGATGCTTAAAATTTGGGCTTATTTGGCCAGATAAAAAAGATATACAAAACTTACGCGTTATTGAACAGAAGAAAATCTAAGTGCTCCAAATCATATCGGTAATTGCACAGTTTTTCTTAAGGGCCTCAGTGACAGAGCTGGGTGTTGGGGAGCTCAGTTAAACTAACCGCGGGCCTGCATTCAATGTACACTCACGTAATGTTTCATTGTACGGCAGTTTTTAATACATTTAGCTCATACTTTATTAACTTTTCACAATTATCGTTTCAGCTGTCAAACCACACATCTTACAGCTCATATCTGGTCGAGAAGACGAATCTGATGATGATGATTCAGGTGCAATACGTACAGTTCGCGGTGGTTCTCGAACTGTTACAGTGAAAGTATTTGCATCTCCAAGAGCTGCAGTTACATGGTACTTGAACGACGAAGAACTACTGGAGGTAAAATAGGACGAAATACCAGCTTTATTAATGTATGTTAAATGCGTTTTAAAAGTTTGTGGTATAGTCGTTTAGCAATTTAAACTAAAGAACCAAATATGTTTCAAGTTGTTATATCTGCAAAACAAATACGTTACACTATCTAAAGTACCCTATACTCCAGAGCATATACTACTGTTGCGCGTGATATTATATGCAAGCGAATCTATGCATAATGGGCTAAACTTTGTAGGTGTAAGCTTTAGAGTCTAAAGATATAGGCCTAAGGCCGTGAAACCTTTATGGAGAAAGTCTAAGATGCTACCCTTTCATATACGGGCCGAGATATAGCGTTGTTATGTTAGCTACAGTTTCCACCTACGATTCCATTAAAGTTTGGCATTGATTTTAATTAGCAGGTCGTTCTGAATAGTAATCATAGATGTTTGGTGCTAGCTGAATGTAATTAAATTCAAACTAGATTTTTACTTGTAAAATCTTACAACATATGCTGTTGTTTTAGAGTCATCTAAAAAGCTATTTTAGATGAACTCTCTAAACTCATTAGCGCATACTTTCATGTGCGCGTTGGTAGACTTAACGTATTGCTTATTACGATTACGCTCGATGTTTCAAAAATAAATCTGTTAAGAACAATTTCTAACAATACATCTGTCCGGGGTCTTATATTGGTTTCGTTAAATACAAAACTAACTTTGCGATCATGCAGCGTAGATTTTACTGTTATCATAGTCCGTACATGTTCATAGGGGAGGAATAGTGGTGAATTGGGGGTTACCTCCACTCTGACGTATCGACCCCCTCTTCGGAGCCAAGTGCCGGTACTCTTGGTAGGTCGTCTGACCCTTCCTAGTCGGCACTGAAGAAGCCAACCCCCTTTCCCTCTGGCATGAAATTTCGCGAAAATTTGCAAAAATTGGGAAAAATTACGAAAATATATACAAATAAACAAAAATTAGGAAATATTTTAGTGAAAACCGTATAAAATTACAAAGAGGGAAAAATTGAGTTAAAATTGAACAAAGTAATGCATTTTAAAAATTTAGGCATTCCACCCTTGTGCGAATATCTCATGTGCCGAGTAATTTCCCCTCCCTTCTTAGCCGCGCCACACAACACCCTCCTCGCGTTCACATTCTTTCACGCAGACCAGCTGACCCCTGCTCAGAGCGCGACGCCGAACCCCCAATACCTCCCCCTCCCGAGGCATCGGCTACCCTTCCTCTGGGAAAGGGACTTCGTGATGTACGTTGTAGATCTTCTTTTGGCTTAATTTTAGAAGTCATACAAACGGTTTTAGCCTACAGCAGCGAACAGCCCACAATACGGTACAGCCTAACTTACTTATCTACCACCTGTGATAAGACGCGGTATGAGCGTCTTAGAGCCATTATTGTTCTTGTGTTTCGTAAGATGTTTCTGAACAGATAGGTCTCACCGTTTTATAATAATCGTTGCAAAATTAAATAGATTGACACAGTCAAGATTTATCAGTGTCAAATTTATTTTAAATTAAAATCGTAGTGATGTATTCTGTATAAGTAAAACATACAGTGCCGGAGTTATAGTGCCGGTAATTGATGAAACAATTAGCTTGCGTGGCCTGATCTAACCCAGATGCTGTCCCGTACCGGGTGGGTTGCTCCAACACTGTAGGGAAATCCCATACGTTATAGTGAAATATCTGTATGTATATATACGAAAGTATACAACATAATACACGTAGTTAACTTTTTGCGTTAGCTGTTATAAGGATAAAATATAAAATGTCCTGTAGCTTCATCCAATATACTGTGTGAAGTTAATCCCATTTTATTGAACATGGTTTAATATTTCAGGACGACGACCGATACGATATGCGAAGCGATGGCAAACAGTTGTATTCACTGAAGATTATCGAAGTTACCGAAACGTCTCGCGGCAATCTGCGCGCACTAGCGTGGAATAAGTACGGCGAAGACACTCGTTCTGTAGAAATAATCCTATTAGGTAATAATGCATTCGTGTGTTTATTATTGAAATTTTATATTTAAATTTTAATTTAGTTAGCACTTCAAATCACGGTTTGTATAAATTATTGCTATTAAATAAATTGTTTTATTTCTCACCAAAATTAAGAAAGCGAATAACAACAATATTGGTTGGAGTTTGCACAGCATTTTGTATTTTGACTAAAATCTGTATTTTGCGTTTTTATTATTAGGTCAAAGGCCTGACCTAATTTTTACCACAATTGCGGCCCATGTCAACATTAGGGACCGAAGAATAATGCATGTCGTGCCGTTCTCGATATACTAAACCTAAGCCTTAGTCTTAGCCTAAGCTAAGGTCCCTATATCAGCCATGTCATAAGCCTAAGTCGGGAGACTGTCGCCCCCCGAACCTCCTGCTCTAAGCTGTTCTTTTATCTAACGTTATAACGTCCGGCCCCTAAAGTTGACATGGGCCGCCAATGTTATTATTTCTAGTAAAGTTATTTTAGCCCCAACGCAAATAACACTCGGTCCAGCCAGTATTTTCACGAAGCCTGTAGCGATATCCCATCATGAAATCATAGCCGGTGCCGAACTTACACTCCCATGTAAAATATCGCACGACGAACGTACCGCAGTTTCAATTCAATGGTACTACAACGATGTACCAATAGCGGATGTCGGTGATCAATCCGATGACGACGAAAGGGCCGTTCAGGTTGGTTAGCTCTGGCTATTTGTGAAGATTAAGTCCACAGTATAGGGCAACAAAACGGGAAGTTCAAGGTTCGGCGTTGCTAAATTAAGAACTGTTTGATCACCTCAAATACTATTGATTTTTCTCTTGTCTCATACGGGTACAAAATTATTTAATGGTGAACTTTATCGCAGGTGAAAAGTCTTAATGAGATTAAATTAATCAATGCTGTAGCCTGGCTTTGTGCCGTGGTGGTACCGACTTATGGATTGAGCTTTCTATTTTAACGTGATTAATTATGGTGGAAACCTTCTGTTTCATACTGAATGTAGCTGAACGAACGTCAGGCGTTTCGCAGGATACGGCTTACGCATATTTCAGCCAATTTCAACTGTCGAATTTGTGATCCAGTCCACCAAAAATAAGCGCTATAAGATTTCGCAGCGTGACTGATGATACACAATCAGACAAAAATTGAGACAAATTCAATGCCGAAAAGACTAACAGCTCAATTCCGAATACTACTCTATAGTGCACAGATTACATATAGATGTAACTGATTGACAAAACATTTTATCTAGGTATTGTGTCATGCAACAGAATTTTGAGTGGTTGATCTCAAATACAAAATCGCCTTGATCGAACAAATCCATAGATACCGTGAAAATTGGAATAGATCGCAAAGAAAACTAAAAACGGTTGTGAGAACATAAAAACTTGCTATGTATGTCATAACTACACTTTATATGAAGTATAGCAAAGATGTGGTTCAATAACGAATGATGTGAGCAAAACCATATTGATACGGACAGCATCACGCATTTTCTTTGAAAACAAAGCCAAAAGCGATAAAAGGCATAACTACAGTACAAAAATTTTGCGCAAAATATTATTATGAGCGCTCCTTGTTTTCTCTGAAACTGATGGTTTAACACAAAAATAGTGTATCTTCTCGAATTTAAAATTGGGTAATTGCTAGGAATCAAGATTTCAAAAATGTAGACATTTAGCATTTCTTAAAAATGCGCCAGCATTTATTGAAAAACATTAATATTTTTATTAAATATTTTAGGTTATCGAGTCGGAAAACGGCAAATCTCTCAGATTTCCAAGTATATTCACGGAACAGAGTGGAAAGTATGAGTGTCGTGTTACGTCCGATGCAGGAGAGAAGTACAGTGAAGGAGTTGAGTTAACAGTGAAAGGTACAAACGTCATTATTTTTCAAGTATAATCGACATGATATGCTTAAAAATTGCGATGGTTTTTGTATGGCTACAGAAAAGAGTTATGTTCTTTTAGTATTTATGATTTTGAAGATAGAATGCGGATGTATAAGTGTACTGCACTAAATCTTTCAGCTCTCTGATACCCGACCAGTTTAATGTGACTATTTCTTTAATTCCCTTGAATGCCCAAAATTGAATCATAGTCGGTGATTTTACATGTTTATCATTTGATATATTTACCACTTTGTTAACGTTTGTTATTTACGTTGTTAAGAAATGGCAAGAAATAAGATAATATTGTTGGTACTTATATATGTTTAATGAAATGTTAAATTTTATGGTTGCTGTATGCTTTTACGGCTATCCATATGTAGCTGCTGACAAATAGCTTATGCAGAACGAGAGCTCCACCGCAGCAGTTTAGTAACGGCCACATTTGGGTCTATGCGTTCGTGACCAGAGTAATTCAACAATGCAGTACGAAATACCAAAAAAACTCATGAGGCGAAATCCCGACTAGCGTAAAAAATGGGCTTTAATTTATACCATTCGAAAATGCGAAAAATTAAAAACAAACTTTAAAACAGTTGAATATGAGATACTGATGCCGAGCTATTTAATAAAAACTATCATAAGCGCCATAAGATATATGATCCAGAAATGAATGAAACTTCGTATGCACCTTCGGGTTGGATATTGCCAAAAGCGGTAAAAGGCATAGCTAGAGAACTGTGCTTTTGCGTCAAAATACTGTAATGCGTCATTTTTACAAAGCTGTGGATATTGATAACACTAAATGGTGTAACTGACATAGTTTTGCTCATAAAAGGTTCAGTACTAATTGCCTTTGATGTCTACATCGCTGGCCGTTACAAAGGATCGCGAAAAATATAGAGTCAGAGGAGCTTGACTAGGATTTCGTCGGAAGTTTACGTGTGAATGCTACATACAATATCCGGCCAGAAGTCAGTAGCAACAATACTTCTTACTTAATAGTACTAATATTTATTTACTAATATAATATTAGCTTTGTTTGATAAACTTTTCAGATGTTCCTTCACCGGTACTATCCGTTGACATAGAATGTCATCCAAGTCGTCGTCATGCAACTGTTCGTTGGACTGTCAATGTGTCAACTGAATCTTCACCAGGACATTTGCCAATCGAAGGATTTATTGTACAAATGAATCCGCTATCAAAAGCGTCAGAACCAATGTCGGGCGATAACAAACAGTGGGACACGATTCCGGATACCGTCGCTTATAATAGTCGAAACTATAATCGATCGGATAATACATACAGGGATCATTTGGATGTACATCTCTCGCCGTGGGGAAATTATACTTTTCGAGTTATGGCTCGAAATCAGGTGCTGCCTTCAGATAAATGTTAATTTACCAGGAGTAAACTTAGGTTACACTTAAAGCATATATTGCTATTCTATCGAACTAAAGGGCAAAATGTGATGTGAAACTGTGAGTTCAATTTAAGTTTGTTCCTCCACTTTTTTTGCGGGACAACCCCTCCCCACTTGTGAATGGCTTGCAACGGCCTTTATCCTATTTTCTTCGTTTTAGGGACTTTAATTTATGGCCACTATATTTAATTTTTTGGTATAGTTATTGTCACAGCCATCAGTCTGTGACATTGTTTTCGCCTTTTTTCAGACTGTGTTGTTATACAGCTTTCGCTTCATTGCGTAACGAGCTGTTGTTTTAAAATAATGTTTCACAAATCCTAAACGTTGGATCGCGCTATCCAGTTGAAACTGGTGGGCGGCAAACGTGTCGGATTCATGCGACCACGTTTAAGGCAAACAAAAAGGACTCGCAGTGACTTATGCTGTTGAAAACAACATTACCTTGTTTACCATTCTTCGAAACGTGGTAAACTTGACATTATACAATGTGATGGTAAGTAAGTGACAAGAATCCCATCTCGACTGGAATATATTATATACATTTTTGTTCGTCATGTATCATGGCACCCAGTTCAACATATTAACATGCATTTAGTCAGGCAAATCCGTTCTCCAAACGCATCGAGTATTTTAGTCAAACTATAGTTCTACATCAAATTCCTCAATTTAACCATTACAACACAAGTAAGCTCACACTTACTGTATCTGTAATGGGACGGATGGACGGTGGTCTACTCAAGTTACTCTCCATCGGCCGAGTACCCGGACCGCTGATGCTTTACTATAGCACCCTTCGTTTCCCCACTGACTAGACATTGTGTTGGGTAGTCTGACGCACCCCGTCCCAAACCACAGTGTTTAAGGGTGGGGCCTGCTATAATGCCTCATATGTCTAGCGGTGGGCCGAAGTGTCCCCATGACATAGCTGTTCCGTTCAGGTCCGGTGGGCCGAAGTGAGCAGTTCTCCTGTGCCATCTGTTTGGTTTTATTCGTCAATGATACGTCAGGGTGAATCATATTAATCCCGCGCGCAGCTATTTACTTGTTGGTCCCTTCCATCGGCTATCTTTGTTCAGGGTGCTGCATGTATATTCAGCCGCTAAACAAAACCGATGCCATACCTTACAAATAATGCTTTTCTAATGTATCGTTTTTATCTCTGTTTATGATCTATGCAACAATGGTGATCCACATTAATTTTTCTACTTATCCGATTTCAGCATTTTTAGCGTTGAATTAGCACAAGCCGGGATATTAGTTTAAGCACCACTTGACTGCCAAAGCCTACAGCCAATATGTTGTAATTTGCGGCCGGTACATATTTAGCCTGTTTATACGGCAGACAGGAAACTTAGTAATCGAAGTGAACGTAACTGCATGGTAGCCGGACGGTGAACTGTCTGAATAGACATTTCTCCGATCGCACAAAATTCCGGAGGCGCAACTGTTTTAGCAGTCTGTGCAAGGAGCTGTCCGGGTCGCCAATGTTTGGGTCGGCAAGTTTACGGTTGGGCACCTGTCTTGATGGACAAGTGTTCCTGGGACAACTAACCTATCATTATGATTTGTGTGTGTATTTTTATTTTACAAGTTCAAACCAGTGTAATTTCATCAGAACTCGTTTAAATTAAATAAACGGCTCAAATAAGCGTACAAATAAAAACCATATTGATTCTTGACATACCCTTTAGTGCACTAAATTCGCAAAAATACACGATTTTTGTATTAGACAAGTAATTTTGTAGAAGGGAAAGATAACCCATAAGTGTTTTTGTAGTAACCATGTGGTCTTTTAGTTACATCCTTCACAAGTTTTGGTAGTACCCAAGTTAAAAGTGCGACGCCGACGATGTAAACCCATTTCCATTAGTTTCTGAATTATACTTAAGGCTAATTTTAGCTAGATTTCAGGATCTGGTCTTTAGTCTGAGTTTTTTTAAGTAAGGTTAAAGCCCAATTTTCACGCCAGTTGGGATTTTGCGGACCGATAGGTCGGTCCCTCATGAAGCATTATATATATATATGATTTGATTTACAGGTTGGCGATAGTCCACCGGTGGCAAGCGATAAGATTTGCAGCATTCCTGCCGATGTCCCTGCTGTGAATCCGAGCAATATTGCCGCTAGTGTGACCGAAGATAATGATTTGATCGTCAGGTGGGATGTAAGTGTCAATGACACGAATTTATTTTTACAGGCTTGTCGCTATGTGTGATAAAAAGGCGGCGTTATATAGCAACAAAATTATGAATATAGTGGCCATAAATTAAAGTCCCTGAAACAAAGAAAATAGGATAAAGGCCGTTGCAGGCACCCATTCACAAGAAGTGGGAGGGTTGTGCCACAAAAAAAGTGAGGAACGAACTTAAATTGAACTCACAGTTTCACGTCACATTTTGCCTTTAGTTCAATAAAATACGCCGATATATGCTTTAAGTGTAACCTACGTTTACTCCTGGTAAATTAACATTTATATAAAGGCAGCACCTGATTTCGGCCATAACTCGAAAGTATTCCACGGCAAGGAATGTACATCCAAATGATCCCTGTATGTATTATCCGATCGATTATAGTTTCGACTATTATCAGCGACGGTATCCGGAATCGTGTCCCACTGTTTGTTATCGCCGAGACATTGGTTCTGACGCTTTTGATAAGCAATTCATTATTCAATAAATCCTTCGATTGGCAAATGTCCTGGTGAAGTTAGTTGACACATTGACAGTCCAACGAACAGTACCGTGGCGACGACTTGGATACACGTTCTATGTCAACGGATAGTACCGGTGAAGGAACATCTGAAAAGTTTATCAAACAAAGCTAATATTATATTAGTAAATAAATATTAAGTACTATTACGTAAGAAGTATTGTTGCTACTGACTTCTGGCCGGATATTGTATGTAGCATTAGCACACTTAAACTTCCGACAAAATCCTAGTCAAGCTCCTCTGACTCTATATTTTTTCGCGATCCTTTGTAACGGCCAGCGATGTCAACATCGAAGGCAATTGGTATTGAACCTTTTATGAGCAAAACTATGTCGGTTACACCATTTAGTGTTATCAATATCCACAGCTTTGTCAAAGTGACGCATTCCCGTATTTTAACACAAAAGCACAGTTATCTACCTATGCCTTTTACCGCTTTTGGCAATATCCAAACCCGAAGGTGCATACGAAGTTTCATTCATTTTCTGGATCATATATCTTATGGCGCTTATGATAGTTTTTATTAAATAGCTCGGCATCAGTATCTCATATTCAACTGTTTAAAAGTTTTGTTTTTAAAATTTTCCGCATTTTCAAATGGTATTCATTAAAGCCCATTTTTTACGCTAGTCGGGATTTTCGCCTCATGAGTTTTTTTGGTATTTGGTACTGCATTGTTGAATTACTCTGGTCACGAACGCATAGACCCAAATGTCACCGTTAACAAGCTGCTGCGGTAGAAAACTTCTTGGTATGCATGAGCTATTTGTCAGCAGCTACATATGGATAGCCCGTAAAAGCGTAGACCAACCATAAAATTTAACATTTTCATTAAACATATATAAGTACCAACAATATTATCTTATTTCTTGCCATTTCTTAACAACGTAAATAACAAACGTTAACAAAGTGGTAAATATATCGAATGATAAACATGTAAAATCACCAACTATGATTCAATTTTAGACATACGAAGGAATTGAAGAAATAGTCACATTAAACTGGTCGGGTATAAAAGAGTCTGAAATATTTCATGCAGTACACTTATACATCCGCATTCTTTGTTCAAAATCATAAATACTCAAAGAAACATAAACTTTCTTCTGTAGCCCATACAAAAACCATCGCAAATTTAAACATATCATGTCGATTATACTTGAAAAATAATGACGTTTGTATCCTTCACTGTTACAGCTAACTCCTTTCGCTGTACTTCTTCTACCTTCATCGGACGTAACACGACACTCATACTTTCCACTCTGTACCGCTGAAAAAAATTGAAAAAAATAAAATCGCAAGGAAACTAAGAACAGTTATAAAAGAAAACATTTAAAAAACTTATTAATATTATGTCCATAACCCTTTACACTTTATATGAAGTATAGCGAAAAGATGATTTGGTTACAATAACGAATGATGTGAGCAAAAAACCAATATTAGATACGAGACAGCATACACGCATTTTCTTTGTAAAACGAGGAGGGCCAAAAGCAGATAAAAAGGCAGTAACTACAGTACAAAAAATTTTGCGCAAAATATTATATATTGAAGCCACTACCTTGTTTTTTACTTCTGAAACTGATGGTTTAACACAAAAAATAGTGTCATTCTTTCTCGAATTTAAAATTGGGTAATTGCTAAGAGAATAAGAGATTTTCAAAAATGTCAACATTTTAGCTATTTTTCTTAAAAAATGCACAGCATTATTGAAAAAACATTAATATTTTTATTAAATATTTTAGGTTATGAGTGCTCGGAAAAACAAGGCAAATCTCTCGGTTCCAAGTATATACAGCGGAACAGAGTGGAAAGTATGAGTGTCGTGTTACATTTTCCGATGCAGGAAGAAGAAGTACAGTGAAAGGAATTAGATATAACAGTGAAAGGTTACAAACGTCATTATTTTTCAAGTATAATCGACATGATATGCTTAAAATTGCGATGGTTTTTGTATCGCTACAGAGAAAGAGTTTATGCTTCTTCTCGTATTTATGATTTTGAAGATGGAATGCGGATGTATAAGTGTACTGCACTCAAATCTTTCAGTTCTCTGATACCCGACAAGTTTAATGTGACTATTTCTTTAATTCCCTTGAATGCCCGAAATTGAATCATAGTCGGTGATTTTACATGTTTATCATTTGATATATTTTACCACTTATTTTAACGCTTATTATTTACGTTGTACAAGCAATGGCAAGAAATCAAGATAATATTGTTGGTACTTATATATGTTTCATGCAAATGTTAAATTTTATGGTTACTGTATGCTTTTACAGGCTATCCATATGTAGCTGCTGACAAATAGCTTATGCAGAACGAGGAGCCCTCCACCGCAGCAGTTTAGTAACGGCCACATTTGGGTCTATGCGTTCGTGACCGGAGTTGATTGGACAATGCAGTACGAAATACCAAAAAAACTCATGAGGCGAAAATCCCGACTAGCGTAAAAAATGGGCTTTAATTTATACCATTCGAAAATGCAGAAAAAGTAAAAACAAGATTTTAAAACAGTTGAATATGAGATACTGATGCCGAGCTATTTCATAAAAACTATCATAAGCGCCATAAGATATATGATCCAGCAAATGAATGAAACTTCGTATGCACCTTCGGGTTCGGATATTGCCAAAAGCGGTAAAAGGCATAGCTAAGACAACTGTGCTTTTCAGTCAAAATACTGTAATGCGTCATTTTTACAAAGCTGTGGATATTGATAACACTAAATGGTGTAACCTAGCATAGTTTTGCTCATAAAAGGTTCAGTACTAATTGCCTTTGATGTCTAACATCACTAGCCATTACAAAGGATCGCGTAAAAATATAGAGTAAGGAGGAGCTTGACTAGGATTTCATCTCGGAAGTTTGACGTGCTGAATGCTACATACAATATCCGGCCAGAATTCAGTAGCAACAATACTTCTTACTTAATAGTACTCATATTTCTATTTTCTAATATAATATTAGCTTTGTTTGATAAAGTTTTAATATGTTCCTTTCACCGGTACTATCCATTCTCATAAGAACATGCATCCAAGTAGTCATCACTGCAACTGTTCGTTGGACTGTCAATGTGTCAACTGAAATCTTCACCAGGACATTTTGACAATCGAAGGATTTATTGTACAGATGGATCCGCTTATCAAAAGCGTACAGAAACAATGTCTCGGCGATGACGGACGGTGGGACACGATTCCCGATACCCGTCGCTTATAATAGTCGAAACTATAATCGATCGGATAAATCCATTCAGGGATAATTTGGATGTACATCTCCTCGCCGTGGGGAAATTATACTTTTCGAGTTATCACTCAAAAATCGGGTACTGCCTTCAGATAAATGTTAATTTACCAGGAGTGAACTTAGGTTACACTTAAAGCATATTTTCTCTTATTCTGAAGAACTAAAGGGCAAAATGTGATGTGAAACTGTGAGTTCAATTTAAATTTGTTCCTTCCGCTTTTTTTGCGGGACAACCCTCCCATTTCTTGTGAATTTTCGCTTTGCAACGGCCTTTATAATATTTTCTTCCGTTTCAGGAATTTTAATTTATGGCCACTATATTTAATTTTGTTGCTATATAACGCCGCCTTTTTTTATCACACATAGCGACAAGCCTGTAAAAATAAATTCGGTGTCATTGACACTTACATACCCAGCCTAAACAATCAAATCATTATCTTCGGTCACACTAGCGGCAATATTGCTCGGATTCACCAGCAAGGACATCGGCAGGAATGCTGCAAATCTTATCGCTTTGCCACCAGTTGGACTATCGCCAACCTGTCAATCAAATCATATATATATATAATGCTTCATGAAGGAACAACCTATAGGTCCGCAAATAACAACTGGCGTGAAAATTAGACTTTAACCTTACTTAAAAAAACTCAGACTCACCACCAGATCCTGAATATTTCGCTAAAATTAGCCTACAGTATAATTCAGGAAAACTAATGGAAATGGGTTTACATCGTCGGCGTCGCACTTTTACTTCGTTTACCAAAACTTGTGAAGGATGTAACTTAAAAGACCACATGGTTACTACAAAAACACTTATGGGTTACTGTTCCTTATACAAAATTACTTGTCTAATACAAAAATAGTCTATTTTAGAACAGTGCACCTAAAGGGTATGTCAAGAATCAATATGGTTTTTATTTGTACGCTTATTTAAGGCATCTATTTAATTTAAACGAGTTCTGATGAATTTTCACTGGTTTGAACTTGTAGAATAAAAATGCACACAAATCATAATGATAGGTATTGTTCCAGGAACACTTGTCCATCAACAGCAGTGCCCCATACCATAAGTTTCCCGCCCAAACATTAGCACCCGGACAGCTCCTTGCACAGACTGCTAAAACAGTTGCGCCTTGTGGAATTTTGTGCGATCGGAGAAATGTCTATTCAGACAGTTCACCGTCCTATCATCCCAGTTACGTTCACTTCGATTACTAAGTTTCCTGTCTGCCGTATAAAACACGATAATATCAGCGATTACCAACATATTCGCTGTCACTTTGGCAGTAAAGTCGTGCTTAAACTAATATCCCGGCTTGTGCTAATTCAACGCTAAAAATTCTGAATTGAATAAGTCAAAGAATTAATGTGGATCACCATTGTTGCATAGATCATAAACAGAAATAAAAACGATACATTAGAAAAGCATTCTTTGTAAGGTATGGCATTGGTTTTGTTTAGCGGCTGAATATACATGCAGCACCCTGAACAAAGATAGCCGATGGAAGGAACCAACAAGTAAATAGCTGCGCGCGGGATTAATATGATTTCACCCTGGCGTATCATTGACAAATAAAACCAAACAGATGGCACAGGAGAACTGTTCACTTCGGCCCCCCGGACCTGAACGGAACAGCTATGTCATGGGGACACTTCGGCCCACCGCTAGACATATGAGGCATTATAGCAGGCCCCACCCTTAAACACTTTGGTTTGGGGACGAGTTGTGTATCGACTCCCCAACACAATGTCTAGTCAGTGGGGAAACGAAAGGTGTATAGTAAAGCGTCAGCGGTCCGGGTACTCGGCCAATGGAGAGTAACTTGAGTAGACCACCTTCCATCCGTCCCATTACAAATACAGTCATGGTGTAAGCTTACTTGTGTTGTAATGGTTAAATAAGGAATTTAATTTAAAACTATAGTTTGACTAAAATACTCAATGCGTTTCGAGAACGGATTTGCCTGACTCAATGCATGTTAATATGTTGAACTGGGTGCCATGATACATGACGAACAAAAATGTATATAATATATTCCAGTTGAGATGGGATTCTTGTCACTTACTTACCATCGCATTGTATAATGTCAAGTTTACCACGTTTCGAAGAATGGTAAACAAGGTAATGTTGTTTTCAACAGCATAAGTCACTGCGAGTCCTTTTTGTTTGCCTTAAAAACATGGTCGCATGAATCCGACACGTTTGCCGCCCACCAGTTTCAACTCGATAGCGCGATCAGACGTTTAGGATTTGTGAAACATTATTTTAAAACAACAGCTCGTTACGCCGATGAAGCAAAAGCTGTATAACAACACAGTCTGAAAAAAGGCGAAAACAATGTCACAGACTGATGGCTGTGACGATAACTATACCAAAAAATTAAATATAGTGGCCATAAATTAAAGTCCCTAAAACGAAGAAAATAGGATAAAGGCCGTTGCAAGCCGTTCACAAGTGGGGAGGGGTTGTCCCGCAAAAAAAGTGGAGGAACAAACTTAAATTGAACTCACAGTTTCACATCACATTTTGCCCTTTAGTTCGATAGAATAGCAATATATGCTTTAAGTGTAACCTAAGTTTACTCCTGGTAAATTAACATTTATCTGAAGGCAGCACCTGATTTCGAGCCATAACTCGAAAAGTATAATTTCCCCACGGCGAGAGATGTACATCCAAATGATCCCTGTATGTATTATCCGATCGATTATAGTTTCGACTATTATAAGCGACGGTATCCGGAATCGTGTCCCACTGTTTGTTATCGCCCGACATTGGTTCTGACGCTTTTGATAGCGGATTCATTTGTACAATAAATCCTTCGATTGGCAAATGTCCTGGTGAAGATTCAGTTGACACATTGACAGTCCAACGAACAGTTGCATGACGACGACTTGGATGACATTCTATGTCAACGGATAGTACCGGTGAAGGAACATCTGAAAAGTTTATCAAACAAAGCTAATATTATATTAGTAAATAAATATTAGTACTATTAAGTAAGAAGTATTGTTGCTACTGACTTCTGGCCGGATATTGTATGTAGCATTCACACGTAAACTTCCGACGAAATCCTAGTCAAGCTCCTCTGACTCTATATTTTTCGCGATCCTTTGTAACGGCCAGCGATGTCAACATCAAAGGCAATTAGTACTGAACCTTTTATGAGCAAAACTATGTCAGTTACACCATTAGTGTTATCAATATCCACAGCTTTGTAAAAATGACGCATTACAGTATTTTGACGCAAAAGCACAGTTCTCTAGCTATGCCTTTTACCGCTTTTGGCAATATCCAAACCGAAGGTGCATACGAAGTTTCATTAATTTCTGGATCATATATCTTATTGAGATTATGATATTTTTTATTAAATAGCTATGCATCAGTATATCATATTCAACTGTTTTAAAGTTTGTTTTTTAATTTTTCGCATTTTTGGCAAATGGTATAAAATTAAAGCCCATTTTTTACGCTATGGGATTTCGCCTCATGAGTTTTTTTGGTATTTCGTACTGCATTGTTGAATTACTCTGGTCACGAACGCATAGACCCAAATGTCATTACTAAACTGCTGCGGTGGACTTCTCGTTCTGCATAAAGCTATTTGTCAGCAGCTACATATGGATAGCCGTAAAAGCATACAGCAACCATAAAATTTAACATTTCATTAAACATATATAAGTACCAACAATATTATCTTATTTCTTGCCATTTCTTAACAACGTAAATAACAAACGTTAACAAAGTGGTAAATATATCAAATGATAAACATGTAAAATCACCGACTATGATTCAATTTTTGGGCATTCAAGGGAATTAAAGAAATAGTCACATTAAACTGGTCGGGTATAAGAAAAGCTGAAAGATTTAGTGCAGTACACTTATACATCCGCATTCTATCTTCAAAATCATAAATACTAAAAGAACATAACTCTTTTCTGTAGCCATGCAAAAACCATCGCAATTTTTAAGCATATCATGTCGATTTATACTTGAAAAATAATGACGTTTGTACTTCACTGTTCACTCAACTTCCTTCACTGTACTTTCTCCTGTATCGGACGTAACACGACACTCATACTTTCCACTCTGTTCCGTGAATATACTTGGAAATCTGAGAGATTTGCCGTTTTCCGACTCGATAACCTAAAATATTTAATAAAAATATTAATGTTTTTCAATAAATGCTGGCACATTTTTAAGAAATGCTAAATGTCTACATTTTTGAAATCTTGATTCCTAGCAATTACCCAATTTTAAATTCGAGAAGATACACTATTTTTGTGTTAAACCATCAGTTTCAGAGAAAACAAGGAGCGCTCATAATAATATTTTGCGCAAAATTTTTGTACTGTAGTTATGCCTTTTATCGCTTTTCGCTTTGTTTTCAAAGAAAATGCGTGATGCTGTCCGTATCAATATGGTTTTGCTCACATAATTCGTTATTGAACCACATCTTTGTATCTTTCATATAAAGTGTAGTTATGACATACATAGCAAGTTTTTATGTTCTCACAACCGTTTTTAGTTTTCTTTGCGATCTATTCCAATTTTCACGGTATCTATGGATTTGTTCGATCAAGGCGATTTTGTATTTGAGATCAACCACTAAAAATTCTGTTTCATAACACAATACCTAGATACAATGTTTTGTCAATCAGTTACATCTATATGTAATATCTGCACTATAGAGTCATATTCGGAATTGAGCTGTTAGTCTTTTCGGCATTGAATTTGTCTCAATTTTTTGTCTGATTGTGTATCATTGGTCACGCTGCGAAAAGTCTTATAGCGCTTTTTTTTCATCGACTGGATCACAAATTCGACAGTTGAAATTGGCTGAAATATATGCGTAAGCCGTATCCTGCGAAACGCCTGACGTTCGTTCAGCTACATTCAGTATGAAACAGAAGGTTTTCCAGCCATAATTAATCACGTTAAAATAGAAAGCTAAATCCATAAGTCGGTACCACCGGCACAAAGCCAGGCTACAGCATTGATTAATTTAATCTCATTAAGACTTTTCACCTGCGATAAAGTTCACCATTAGATAAATTTATTACCCGTATGAGACAAGAGAAAAATCAATAGTATTTGAGGTGATCAAACAGTTCTTAATTTAGCAACGCCAAACCTTGAACTTCCCGTTTTGTTGCCCTATACTAGTCAACTTAATCTTTCACAAAATAGCCAGAGCTAACCAACCTGAACGGCCCTTTCGTGTCATAAGATAGATCACCGACATCCGCTATTGGTACATCGTTGTAGTACCATTGAATTGAAACTGTGGTGCGTTGATCGTTAAATATTTTACGTCAATGTAGTTCGGCACCCGGCTATGATTTCATGATGGGATATCACTACAGCTTCGTGAAATACTGGCTGGACAAGATGTTATTTGCATTCGAGCTAAAATAACTTTCTCGAAATAATAGCATTTGGCGGCCCATGTCGACTTTAGGGGCCGGACGTTTTATAACGTTAGATAAAAGAACAGCTTCAGCAGGAGGTTCGGGGGGCGACAGTCTACAACTTAGGCTTATGACATGGCTGATATAGGGACCTTAGCTTAGGCTAAGACTAAGGCTTAGGTTTAGTATATGAGAACAGCACAACATCATTCTTTCAGTAATGTTGACATGGGCCACAATTGTGGTAAAAATTAGGTCAGGCCTTTGACCTAATAATAAAAACGCAAAATACAGATTTTAATTCAAAATACAAAATGCTATAAAAACTCCAACCAATATTGTTGTTATTCGCTTTTCTAATTTTTGGTGAGAAATAAAACAATTTATTTAATAGCAATAATTTATACAAACCGTGATTTGGAAGTAATGACTCAATTTGAATTTAAATATAAAATTTCGATGATAAACACACAAATGCATTATTACCTAATAGACACCGAATATCAAAACTGGAGGC